>BQNB010020092.1:55448-65943 GCA_026074375.1 Tanacetum coccineum | reverse complement strand
GTCATGACTCGCTATGGCTCGTAAAGGCGTGAGGCTTGGCCATGCCGTCACGCCACGCCTCACGCTATTTATAACCTTGATGCCGTCACGTTTTTTCGAGAAAAAGTTTTTTTTTTCGTTTTTTCCGTTTTTCACGTTGTTTTCTCGTTTTTTTCCGTTGTTGAAATTTGCATTAAAAATCATATATGATATAACACTAATATCATATATGATTTAACACTAAAATTAAATATCATATATGATTTAACACAATCAAAAGTATACATAACACTAATATCATATATGACATAACACAATCATATATGATTTAACACTAACATCATATATGATTTAACAGTAAATCTAAATATCATATATGATTCTCATGCAAGTTTCAATGAGAAAAAGTCGAAAAAAATGTGAAAAAAACGGAAAATTTTTTTTGTCGAAAGTATATCAAAGTGGATATCTATAGAAAGATAATTAAATGCTCATCGTGATGGTATATTTTTTTTCGCTTGACGATTAACGGTTTGAGAGATATTAAGATTTGAAAAAAAGGTTGAAAATAATTTTTGGTTTAATCTTATCCATTAGATTAAGATGAAGATGAAGGGTGGAGATTGGTCCCCTGGTATCCACAAAAAACTTTGTATCCAAATGAACCTAAATCTATATATTATGGTTAAAATAGGCGTTGCAAGTTTATGCATGAATATTCTATCATTGTTACAAACTATAGATCTCTAGACAATTATGGTTGAATACTTGAATGTGATGTTACAAAATATTTGAATGAATTGTTACAAGAATGTATGGTTGAAATGGGCTCCATAATTATTGCAGGCCGTTACCAATAAGATGTAAAGACACTTAAATTTTTAGACCTTTGATCATCAAACATTTAGCTAATTTTGGAAATTAGCTAAATGCTTTATAAAGTAGTAGAGATGTCGGGCTTTCTCAGTTTTGGACCGAACCGACCCGAGATCGAAAAGTGCAAAATACTTGGAACCGAGGCAAAACCGGACCGATGTATGCAGATTTTATTGGTATTATGTTTTCCTATGATTGTACAATGTGTATATATCATTGTACATTTATGTAATGGGGGTGTTTTAACATATTATTAATTATATTTGTATGTATTAATTGTGAGGTTTTAATTATGTTTGTATGAGTTGTACAATATGCATAGATGTGGTAACATTACTATCTTAATTATGTTTGTATGTTTTAATTGTCTAATTATGTTTGTATAAGTTGTACACTATGCTTATTAGTGTGTAAGTTGAAAATTCAATATTTCAAGATTCCATGCATTAAATTTTTCAACATTTCCTAAATTGATAGTTTTTTAACTTTCAAGAGAATCCTAAATTATCTTTATAAGTAGTATAGATTTTGAAATTATTTTAGCTTATTCATTCGTATCCTCACAAAAGGTGATTCGTATCTTCGTATTCATCATCCAATATTCATCATAACCCTAATATCATTCATTCTTATTCATCATTCTTGATTCAGTATTTGTCATTCAAATAAAGGTAATAATGTTTTATTTGTTGTTACGTTCATATCGATTGTGATTCATCATATATTATATAATTGTTGGTAGAATATGGAATGGAGAATGGCTACAACATATGCCATAAAACCTTAACGAACCTCCAGCAACGAGAAGTACACGATCGTATGAGGTACGTCTCCTTTTTCATAAAACCCTAATGATAACCATAATGATGAACTATGTTATATTTTTTTATGTTTGTTTTGTTGGTAGATATTGTATATAAGATGAGCAACTTTAACGTTTAACATGTAGTAGTATGAAACAGTTTTGGTGTACTTAATTTTTGGAGAATCTTTAAATGAAATAGTTTATGTTGGTGACGACTTTAGAGGATCAGCTGTAGCCATACTCTCCATGCGATACAGGTGACAATTCAGTCTTATTAAATAAGTTATCCACATATTATGCTGAAACCAATACATCCTTGAATATTATAGGAAGATGTACTCCTGATGAATTCACAACACTTATACTTATTTTTGTCTTGCACAATTGAATCGGTCATAATGGATTCGAGGTTGGTGAGATGACAATGATTCTGATGAGGAGGTATGTTGGCCCCATATATGTTCTTTTCCTATTATATTTTTCTTTTTGTTTCTACTTTAGAGTATGAAACAAAAATAGATATGGTTTTAAACTAACTCGATGAATAGATGAGTGAGACAGCAGTAGCTCAACCAAAATTGGCAGCCACTGCTGCTAAAAAGGAAGATACAAGTGATGATTATGAGGAAGATTCGGATGATAGTGATTCTGATGACGAGGTACTAAATATCTCTACTTTTACTCATGTAACATTGATGAGATCATAATGATTCTGATTCTGATGAAGTGAAAAGATGTGTGGATTGGGTGATTTGTGAGGATGATAATTTTTTTACAGTAAGGGTCAATGGTTGACCCCAAAACACTTATTACCTAAAAATTATAGTAATTCTTTTTTTGGGGTCATTTATCATAAAAGATATAATGTTTTGAATAATAGTCGTCTAATTATGCTTAAAAGATACACTTGGGACTTTTGACCACTATCTGGATCATGCTTCACTAGATGAATCAAAATTGTAAATTTTTTGGCGTTTATGTTTAAAATTTTTAGGTTAAAGAAGCTCCCTCCAAAAAACCTGCTGCAATTGCTAAAACTAAGACGGTATGTCCCTCTCGAAAACATCTCTTTTGTCATTTTACATAGTAGCTATATGTTCTACAGTATATATAGTTTGTAATGTTTGTTCGTTCTTCTAACCTGTAAACTCTGATAGTGAAGACGATAACTCAAACAAGAGTTCAGACGAAATACATTATGACACAAATGCAGAACCTGCGGTACATAAATAAACATAAGGCGAAATACTGATCTTTTCATAAGTGTAACAAAGTTATATCACATAAAATTTGTTGCTTATTCTATTTTGTTATCCGTCTTTTGTTCAGGGATATGCAAAATATGCTAAGTGGAGTGCAAGTTTGATCGAAGATGAAACCAGAAGGAGGTTAAACGCAGCAGAGCTTCAAGCGAAGAACACTAAGTTGAGGCTTTTGATGAACTATAGACCCCCAACTACTAATTTTGAGGCACTAATAGACGACAACTTCACAGGACAGGACCAAAGTCGGGCATCACGATGTAGCTTCCAGACGTTGACAATCAGACGAGTCTAATGGAATTGAAATTTCTTTAGCCTTTAAATTGTTTCGTTGACAATCAGAGTTCATTGCAAGTGAGTTCTGGATACACGTGATTACTTATGACTACCTTTGTTTACAAGTTTTTCATTCAATTTTTTCATTCATGTTAATCGTGCATACAAAGATGGATCGACGGTGGGAACACAACATGCCCAATAGCTCAACAGAAACTAAAAACGCCACGTTAACACCTAACTATGTGTTAAGAAGTTTGATTGCATAATGGTGTATTAAACATAAAGTTGAGCAGCGAACTCTATTAGCAAACATGAATTTGAACTGGAGTGACAGGTCTTTTCGGGATGTAAGTGAAGATGTAGAGCATATTGAATTGCTTGTGAGAACCTTTTCAATCTGATCACTTGAAGAATCGAGGTCTGCATTTCTGATATAAGATCTTTATCTAAAAAGGATAGACAACCGAATCTTACATGCTAAAGCGGGAGTGTAACGCCCCGACCCAAAAGGGTAGAAGTATTACAAATATGGTGTGACATCAAAAGCATACACAATCATAACACAAGCGTTCGGGTCTGAGTTGCAATCTGAGAGTGATTACAAGTCATTAGGAAAAATTAGAAATGACTTGTTTTGAAAGCATTTGAACTCTTGCTCGAACTTCATTTACACGCCCGTGTCGATGTTAATCAACATTTCTAGGTACGTAAATGTTATCGATTCTAAGAGACATGTCGAGAAGATTCTTTTTGGAAATTTTCTGATTTTGTATTTTCTTTTTGAAATTTTATATTTTTGTATTTTTCTTTTTTGAAAAATATTTACAAGTCGATGTTTGAAAAATATATCAAGCAGATTCATTTGCCAGAACCTCTAGTTTTGCTAGAGTCAAACATCTCATACCAATTCGTCTGACAAGATACTGAAACCTATCTTTGGGTAAGGCTTTAGTAAACATATCAGCTATTGATATTCAGTTCTGACAAAATACAATTCAGTTATACCGTTTTCAACATGTTCCTTGATAATATGATATCGAGTATATGGATGTGCTTGCAGAGATTGCTATGGTGACTGGGAGTCACGATTACCAACGGTATTTGTTGTAGTTAAAGCGAGCCAAACTTATAACCATCGAGTTAAGACCAGTTGAGCCAAAGTCCTCATAGCCATATAAATGCTTCTTAATTAGATGTGGTGACTTGTTTAGGTAAAAAATATGGAATGATTCTTGCTCTTGTACATCACGGCAGTCACATCGGCTTTATCTTTATGTGTTTTGTTTGTTTTGGACTTTTGGTGTTTTAAAAAGTTCAAGTCCTTTTTCTTCTTTCTCCCACCATTCCATTTGTTGCCTGATTTGGTGCACCTGTCTCCCTTAACTACAAGACAGCGGCACATTCTGCTGTATCCATTTCAAGTTACTACCAACTCGCTCACACCCTTCCCTGTTCCCCTGTATGGCAGTGATGGCGATCGTTGAGAGTTGAGTTCTTTGAGTACGAGTTTGCTTACCTTCTAGACATAGTGATTGTTGATTTGTTTGTCTAGGACTCAGGCTCGTGTAATTTTGTAGTTGTGCATCTTTTAGTTCAAGGTACATTGGATTAGTTCACTTTTCGTAGCTATTTAAATCACTTCCACACAAGCAAAATCCATTCCCTAATTTTATTTCAGTGAAGCCAACGCGGATGTGCAGAGTACTTGGATTCAGTTCATTATGCGGCAATGACATGCTCCACACTGCAGGTTCCGATGCTAGTACCAGTGCATGGTTTGAGTTCTTAAAGTTGTCTCCTTGCTTTTCTATGAATGTATACAGCTGTCTTGTCAACTGTTGATGTCTTACGTGTTTTTCTAGCTTTTGTTTGATATGTTTAATGAATCTTTTAAAGATTGCTGGTATAAAAACATGTTGTCGGTAGAGAGTATTTGATGTGCCTATGAGATTGAATTGTTTACTATTTTAAGACCCGTTTTTCTTTTGAGTGTGTGACACAAAAGGATAATCTAAGGATTTACACGTAAAATGAACCTTAATAGTAAGCAGATTCTCAAACTGAGATAATGCGACTACTTCCGAAATTGGTTATCCAGAAAGTTGCTTGTTTTGACCCTTGAGTAATTAATTTTAGTTTGACTATATATGATCGAAAGTTAGATAAATAATTTGTGATTTTCAAAAAACTACATCTTAGTATGATACTTGTAATCAGGTGTAACACCCCCAAATTGGGTCGCAGCGGAATAAGGGTCCGGGGCGTGTTACTTCTCAGATCAACAACACAAGATATATATAGAACGACCGAAAAGTCGTTTGAAAACGATACATTGGATTTAATAAAGTAATTGTTACATAAGCCCGAAGCTTAAATCTTGGCTTCACTTGACCAATTACAAAGATTTTCAGCCCTAACAGATACATCAAATGAAATGCGACAAAATCTTTAATGCAAGACAATTCCAAAATCAAAACCACAATGTATCCATCGCACTTTGTGCTTATTGATCCCTGAAAACATTTTTTTTTTTGTACTTTAAAAACTGTTCAACAATAATCTTGGTGAATTCATAGGTTTTGATAAATCATATATGTAGGACCACAAGATCTCCTAAGTGTATGATAATGCAACGCAAATGCAGACCACTGCATATAAATGCTAATTACGTTGCTCTAAGCTCTTGACACTGATGCTGGACTTGTATGGATGCCCAAATTAATGGCCTTCTTGCCCGTGGTGATGTTCTAACCGCAACATGCCTTATATTCGGAATGGTATACGTTTCGTTTTGCTATGAATAGCTATCACCGAACGGGTTGTCAAACACCCCCACAATAGATCTATTTACAACATTCGGCGCTCGTAATTAACGGTTTTTGTTAAGATAATGGGCTCAGATTGGTTATCACTACTTAGGCACACATGTAATCATAATGTGAAACTATAAGCCACTTGTGTCAGTTGTTAAAACATTGCATTGTTTTCACCCAAAAACTTGGTAAAACAAAAGCATGTAAAAACGGATCGGAGGTTATTTATGAACTCACCGTGTGAGTGGTAATGCCAAGTGTATCACAAATATCGCTCAAGCTAATGATCAAATGCAAACCTAATTAAATTAATGGTCGGTATAAGTACCGAGTACTTTAATCTACAAACATTGAATATAAGCTCTAAAGTTGTTACATCGTACTATCGTTCGGGCATAATCATAAATAAAGAGGTCATGACATGACGTACGAGGAGTTAGGACACTTTAAATCGTAAATCCAACAACTCGTCGATACGCCATCCGAAGAGGCCTCATTATGAAACTCCTAGTAATTAGTACTTTGATTAACACATATATTCTATCTAGCTCTCAATACCAAGTAATGGTTTTGGTAAAATAAAATTGTGTTTAATAAGTTAAAACGTTTATAATTACCGTTTAGTAAAACTGGCGTAACTTTCGCGTTTTAAACCCGATTCTCGCGTTTCTTATGCCCATCTTTTCGTACCAAGACGAGTTATCATAAATCGACATTTTTGAATTTCGGACCTACTGGTGAACAGTAAAAATTACTGTTCACATCAGACCTTAGGTATATTTTTATCGATTTAATTGTCGTAAAACCCGTAAACGTCGTATTTTATTCGTTATAGCTCCGTTTTTAACGATTCTTTCGAGGACGTTCTCGTATTTGAAAGTTCTACATTTTTATGAGGTTTACAAAAATATAACTTTCTGTCATGAATAGTAACTTTTATAAAAATAGTTTTATAAAAGTATTAATTGTCGTAAACTCGCGAAATTCATAACTCGTTCGTTATTAATTGAAAAATTACGATTCTTATCATTTTGGAATCCTAAAAATATGTACTATTTGTTAAAAATATTAACCCTTGCTGTTTGTAATTTTTATAAAAATGTTTTTATAAAAATTTACTTACGACTTCGTTTATTAACGTATAACTCGTTTTTAACATAACTTTTTCGTTATTAATCCGTTTAACAAGTTTCTTACCTTTTCGGAATCGTCGTGAAATGTATTATCTCATAAAAATATAAAATGGACATGTTAAATGTCGAATTTTGGACAGAATGTTTAGTTGATTTTGTTAAGTCTATATATATCTTTGTTTTCATACTTTTCCACTTTAACATATAAACTATAAGTGTACAAGTGTATTTCTTCCAACATAACTTTATTTTAGTGTTCTAATAACATGATTAAAAGTCCATAATAAATCTTAACTTGACTTATGTATTTCTTTAACTTGAAACATATTAAGAAACTATAAAAACCCTAATTATCCCATAATCATGTTTACACCAAATCAACATGATACAATATTTTATCATTATTTTTAACATGATATATGTAATATCACAACATATATAAAAGTAATCCATATGATCATTTCAAGTTTAAATCTCATTTTCATGATAAAATCCTAAATGGTGATATAAGCTAAATAGAATAATCATATGCATAAAAATGAAAGTTATAAAAACATAAAGAGTTTAAATAGACCTTATGAGGTATGATGATGATGAGAAACAAATGCTAAACCCTTGTTTAGCCTTAAAAACCAAGCTTGCACTTAAGAAAACCCTTATTTTCTTAACAAAAACCCTAGCTTCCTTTTCTTGATTAATACTTGTAAATGGTGATTCAATGGATGGAAACACCTTAGAATGTCTTAGGATAGATGTGTATAGAAGTGTATGGGTTGTATAAAAATTGCTATGGATTTGGTTTGGTGCTTGCTCTTGCCGTGAGCTTATATGAGTGATAGAGGGAGTATACTTGATTTTTGTTAAGTGTTTAACATGTAAATGCTAGCTCTCTTATGTATAGATTGCAAGTATGGTCCAAGGTATGGTCTAGGAGTCAAAGCATGGTCCAAGGTAAGCTAGGTATGGTGTGCCATAATGAGTATGGTGTAGGTTAATGAGGTATGGTGTAGGTTTGACCAAATGGATGAGTTTGATATAATACTTGTGTATAATGCAAGAATTTCGGCATATATATGATGTAGATGATATATTTTGAGTAAATTTTATGTATTGAGTATAAAAGTGGATATTTGTTGAAGCGTAGAAAAGTTTTGGTGGTTCCGGGAATGCCTAAACTTAATTTATCGCGAAACGTATACACTTTACGTATCCGATAAAAATAATAAAACATAATAAGTAAATCATTACTTTCAAAAAAAAATATAATGTTTCTATCGTTGGTAAAATGTTATCGTTTAAGTGGGTCAATCGTCTCGTAAAATAATATTTATAAATTTAAAACTCATATAAATATTATATAAATGATTCTAAAAATGTTTCGCCAAAAGTTTTATTAAAAACGAACCAACACTATTCATGTCAGGAAATAGTGTATAAAAATCATATTTCTCATGTTTTATTCGTTAAGTGAAAATTTTTAGCTTACGCGATTTAATTGTGATGAGAATTAAAGTAAACGCGCACGAGAGAAAAATAAAAAAAATAAATAGTGAATTTAATGACGTCGTTCATTGATCAAAAATACGGATTGTTACAATTCTAGCGTAGGTAGGTTTGATGTATTATTCCGTAATCAACTCTTGGTGTTCCAACAACATCAAGATGAGTCTCTTTACGATTCGTGGACTCGTTTCAAAGACATAATCCGAAAAGTCCCGAATCATGGCCTTAGTATATGGACCCTAATTGAAATATTTCTGAAACATCTCGACTCGTTATCCTGTCATATCATCCATTTGACAGCAGAAGGGGATCTTAGGAAGTTTAGTGATATAGGAGCATGGTATGCCATAGAGGATTGTGTCCAATATGATAAAAGATGTAGCAACCCAACAAGCTCTATTTCTGATGAAACAATAGCAAATCCAAATGCTCAAATAGTTGAGGATGATATGGTTAGGGTACAAGTACCTAGGTGCATGGCATGGTTAAATTATGATGAGCATGTAGATAGCCTAAGTACGATGGATAATGAGGTAGGAGTTACAAGCCCTGAGAGTACCATACAAAACCTACCATCATTTGAGGAATACACACCGCCCGTGACTTACCCGGAAGAAGTTGAAAAGACTTTAGGAACCCCGATAGAGGTAGAACCTTTGAACGAAACAAAACTATAGGAAGTAGGCTTGAATTGTGATCACAACACTCCTTTTAGTTCCAGGGAAGTTCTTAGTTTTGATAAACCAAAGCCTCAACCAGAACCTTTACCTAATTGTCCACCCTTAGATGCAAGTCTAGGAACCGAAAGAGGCCTCAAACCACCCATCAAACCACAAAGTCCTGATAGTTTTAGGATAAAGGAAGTAGATCATTTGACCAATCATACACTGCCTTCACCTCACGTGGCATCTTTCCACCATAAGGATACGTATTGCTATTATCACCCATGCATTGGCGACCCCAAGAAACATTATGGATTTAAACCAGGTTTATTAGGACAAGGTGGATCCCTAGGTGTTGATCTTTTGAATTGGGAGATGATAGAAGATGATTGGCAATTAGAACCCAAAGAAGTTTCTTTTCTTGGAAGGGGACTTAATTTACCCGTTAGGCCAAAAGAGTTAGAGAATGTTAGGACTAAAGAAACACACCATTCAAAGCATATAATTCAACAACCAATTTTTCAACATGTGACCCCTTCTCATAACGATGGTGTGTACCGTTACTATCACCCGCACTTGAACTCAAGTGTAGAGGATCCTTCCTCTTTATCTGTTAAATAAGGGTAGAGTCAGGCTCGTGACTCAAACAAAAACAAGCGCTTTTTGGGAGGTAACCCAATATTTACTTTTCTCGCATATTAGGAGTGTCTTGTGTGTTTTAACTCTTTATTGTTTGTTTTATTATGTTTGAATTAGTTTGTAATCATGCTTTGTTCGTTTGTAACTTCGTCTTATTTGCAATCAAAGGTATTTTGCAACAAAATAAATGTAGGGAATTATATGATTTTTAGAACCAAATTCAAACATTTGAAATAAATTGTATAGATTAATTCGCGTCAGTTTCGAGTCATATGATTGAATTGTTAATTCTCAAGTTTTTATGCATTATTTTGTACAGGAAAATAACATATAAGAATGAGTGCAGGAAATTTTTCATCAAAAACATAAATTTCGTTTACACAGAACGTGGAGACGGCGTCACGATTTACACGCGACGCCGTCACCACGACACCTGTGACGGGGTCAAGATTTTCCTGACGGCGTCAAACGCCCAAGTCCAGAAAACTTAAAGTTTTTAATTATTTTAGAAAATAAAACTTGCATAACATTTAAAATATGTAAT
>BQNB010020092.1:15893-52745 GCA_026074375.1 Tanacetum coccineum | reverse complement strand
AGTTATTGAGAGGGGAGAAGCTGTTTGCTAAGTTTTCCAAGTGCGAATTTTGGCTGCAAGAGGTACACTTTTTAGGTCATGTGATTAACCAGGAGGGTATACACGTGGATCCAAGAAAGGTTGAGGCAGTGAAGAATTGGAAAGCCCCAACTTCGCCTACTGAAGTTCGGTCATTTTTAGGTTTGGCAGGGTATTATCGGCGTTTCATTGCTGACTTCTCTAGCATTGCAAAACCGCTTACTTTGCTAACTCAGAAGAATAAGAAGTACGAGTGGGGTGCGGAGCAGGAGGAAGCCTTTCAGCTGTTGAAGAGTAAGTTGTGTGATGCACCTATTTTATCACTTCCCGATGGAGTAGAGGATTTTGTAGTGTACTGTGATGCTTCGAATAGAGGATTGGGTTGCGTTTTGATGCAAAGAAACAAGGTGATTGCCTACGCATCAAGACAGTTAAAGATTCACGAGAAGAACTATACTACACATGATCTTGAATTAGGAGCTGTGGTGTTTGCTTTGAAGATATGGAGGCATTATCTGTACGGTACAAAGAGTGTAATTTACACAGATCACAGGAGTTTGCAGCACATCTTCGATCAGAAAGAGTTGAATATGCGTCAGAGGAGGTGGATCGAATTATTTAGTGATTATGAGTGTGAGATAAGGTACCATCCGGGTAAAGCCAATGTGGTGGCAGATGCACTTAGTAGAAAAGAGAGGTTGAAGCCTAGGCAAGTACGGGCAATGGCATTAACCATCCAGTCCGGGATAAAAGGTATGATTGTGGCGGCACAGGGTAAAGCTTTGAGTCAGGAAGATGTACGGGAAGAAAAGTTGTATAACTTAGTTCAGCAGATGGAAAAGAAAGAGGATGGAAGCTTGTATTTTATGGATCGAGTATGGGTTCCATTGATGGGAGGAGTAAGGACAGTTATAATGGACGAGGCGCATAAATCTAGGTACTCTGTACATCCTGGTGCGGATAAAATGTACTATGATTTGAGAGATATGTATTGGTGGTCGGGGATGAAGAAGGACATCGCGGTGTATGTTAGCAAGTGTCTGACTTGTGCTAAGGTAAAAGTCGAGCATCAGAGACCATCGGGCTTATTGCAACAGCCTGAGGTACCGGAATGGAAGTGGGAAAACATTACTATGGACTTTATAACAAAGTTGCCTAGAACGAGGAGTGGTCATGATGCAATATGGGTTGTGGTGAATAGGTTAACTAAGTCAGCTCACTTCATAGCTATTCGGGAGGATTTTAGTACTGAGAAGCTGGCAAAGGTATATTTGGACAGAATTGTTGCGCGTCATGGTGTTCCAGTGTCGATCATTTCAGATCGCGATACGAGGTTTACATCGCGACTATGGCAGACATTTCAGAAAGCGTTGGGAACTCGGCTGGATATGAGCACTGCTTATCAACCTCAAACTGATGGACAGAGTGAGCGTACGATACAGACCTTAAAGGATATGCTGCGAGCTTATGCTATAGATTTTAGCGGCAGCTGGGATATTCATCTACCGCTGGTTGAGTTTTCTTATAATAATAGTTTCCATAGTAGCATTCGATGTGCTCCATTCGAGGCTCTATATGGAAGAAAGTGTAGGTCACCAATTTTATGGGCTGAGATTGGTGAAGGTAGTCTGATCGGTCCTGAGTTGGTGCAGGAAACGACTGACAAGGTAGTGGTAATTAAAGAGAAGCTTCAAATGGCGAGAGATCGTCAGAAAAGTTATGTTGATAGCGGTTGGAAAGTGGCAGAATTTAATGTAGGGGATAGAGTGTTGTTGAAAGTGTCGCCCTGGAAAGGTGTTATGCGTTTCGGAAAGAAAGGGAAATTGTCACCTAGGTATGTTGGTCCGTTTGAGGTCCTTGAGAGGATCGGGCCAGTTGCTTATCGATTAAGGTTGTACCTGATAAGTTTCGTGGTGGGCATGACATATTCATGTGTCTAACTTCGAACGATGGGTTGCATGTACCTGTCAGAGATGAATTTAAAATCGAACATGACCTTGATTTTGTTGATGAACCTGTATAGAATATTGGATCAAGAAATTAAGGTTTAAAAGCGTAGTAGGATCCCGATTTGAAAGGTAGTGGACTCTAAGAGTGGCCTAGAGTATACTTGGGAAAGTGAGGACCATTTGAAGTCCAAGTATCTCATTTGTTTGTGAACCGTGGTTAGGGATCGCACTAGTATGAATCTCGACCGAGTTTCCCTTAGGAGGGGATGCTGTGCAACCATGGTTTGATCAGGTTAGAATGCGCTTCTAGATTCTAATTTTGTGCTATTTTGTGTGATCTTATGTGTTTTGGTGAAGTATATTCGATTTGAAATGAGTTTGAATGGATCATTTAAGAATTTAAAATGATCATTTTATCGTATGAGCATGAGAATATGAGCAAGCGTGAAAAGAAATATGGAAGTTATGTGTAACTTTCCATATTTAGAAAGTGAGCCTAAAAATGAAAGAGTGTAATTTTTTTTTAGAAGTGAAATTATATTTTTAGAAAGTGCGGTTTATTGCGTTTTAATAAAAAGGTATAGTTAAAATAACGTAGGTTTTTGTAGAAACTTAAGGTAATGTTAATTATTAGTTAATTAAAATAAAAAATAATTTTTTTTATATAGGTGAATAGTAAAAGAAAAAAAGGGGTAAACCAATTGTATTATGATTAAGACTTGTGTTAAACTTATCCTACAAGGTAAATATAGCCTTTAAATACAAATCAAACAAAAAAAATTATTTCTCGTCTCCTCCCAAAAGCTGTCGATCGGTGCAATCAAGAAAAAAAAAGAGAAGAAAAGTTTTGCTAGGGTTCAATTAAGGTAAGTGTTCAAAACCCTAAATTTTAATTAAGTCTTTCATTAAATTACTATGTAACAATGATTAATGATGGATTTAGGTTTAATAAAAAAATTCAGATTTATTATGTAATTTAAGTTAATATGTTGATTAGATTTGAATTAGGGAGGAATCCATGCAATTTTAGGTTAGGGTTTGCATGGATTGATGTTAAATTGATGAGCAGAATTTAGGTCAGATTGATTGACGTTTTTCTCCATGATGGAGAATGCAAACGACATGATTCTTTTTTTTAAACTGTAGCATTTTGAATCTTCTTTTCAAAAAATCCATCCTCAACAGTTTTTGAGGCCGGGAAGTCAGTTAAATAATGGTTACAAGATTCGTTGTCAAAACTATGTTTTCAGACGAATTTTGAGTCAAATTAAATGAGGTGAAAACCCTACTTAAGAAGTGTTTTAAATTAATCCCTTTAAAAGAAAGTAACTTTCATGTGTCTATTAAGAAACCCTAAAAGGGCTAAGGCTAAAATTAACTTTAAGTTGGGTTTTGAAGTCGAAAATTTTTAGTGTGCAATCAGATCCGAAAGTGACCAGTTTGTAAGTTTGATTTTCAAAGGTATACGTATACATTGAATGGATGCATGGGCTTCTGAGAGAACTTAATATACACATGTGGGATCATGTGTGAATTTTCGTGGGAATTATGGATGCGTTTTGGTATGGGTTTTGAGTCGTGCAAGTTGGGTAAACATTCTGCATTTGAGCAGAAAGTTATAAGTATCTAAAATGAAAATAAAGAGTATATAAAAAGTAAAGTGGCGTTATAAAATGATGGTAGAGAGTCCTTACTCATAACATAGATAATATTAGTCCATCATTACATTTGTTTAAGCGTTTAGCCTACCGATGGTAACTTGAGAATTTATTGTGTATAGTTCTTAGGGAAGAAGTTTGAATTGCTTTTAACTGCGCGAACAGGTGAGTGTCATAGCCCTATCTTTTCTAATATTTTTCATTAGGGTGAAAACGATGCTTGGGTATTGTAACACCCCCAAAATGGGTCGCAGCGGAATAAGGATCCGGGGCATGTTACTTCAAGATCAACAACACATATGTGTTTGTATGAGTAGACAAGTGGAGTCGGGTTGGCTTGGATCGTGGGATCGTTCCTTCCCCACTTGGGTTGAGCCGAGCTATTTTTTTTGGTTGAGCTATATTGATTTGAATTGTGTTGAGTTGAGCTGATTGATTTGTAGTATGTGATAGTTCATGATATGCCATGCAACTGTTTATCTTATCACAGTAATGTTGGAATTGTTTTGAAATGTTTTGAGGATGGTGTTTAAAATCCTATGGCATCTCCACCAACCCCACCCCCCCCCCCCCACCCCTTAGTGTTGACGTGTTTTAGCATCGTTTTCAGGTATCTCAGGTGATCGGATATGATGCTAGGAAAGTTTGCTAGTGAGACCGTAGGATGCGTTTGAGGATCTATGATTTGTGCTAATTTGGTTTCACTTTTTTTTGTTGGTTAATATGTTGTTTCAAATTTCTAAAGGCTTTTTTTTTGATGTTTTTGATTTTGTAAGACTTGTACGGATGGTAACCCCTATCATTCATACATTGTCGTTCTATTGTGGATGTTATCATGACACATTTTGTCTTTGTTTTTATTTCACTATTTAGTATTTCTCTATTAAGATGCTTGTGCTATGTTAATATCCTTTCATGTCGCGCCTTGCATTTCCGCCTTGGCGGGGTGTGACAGATTGGTATTCAGAGCCAAGGTTATAGAGAATTAGGTGGTTGAACCTAGACTATAACCTAGGAGTCCTGGAAGTAGATGCGTATTAGGGTTTATATTTCTAGTAGCGAAACTAGGTTGAATTTTGCTCTAATCTTATGATCCCTATGTTTCTCCCATTTTATTATCCCTTCTTGATATCTAGAATATGTATTTTTAAATTATGTCTTATGAATGATTTTTGAATTATTTGATTATTTTTTTATGTGAAATTTGGTGTTATATGAAATGCATGCTATCATTGAGAGGTGTATTCTTGGAAATGAGTACACGTGTGAAGACACAGTTATAATTATGGTGGCCAACATAATTATAAAGGTATCACACACGTGGACTTGTGACCTTAATCCAATTATCAATGTCTTGTTGTTTATTGTATGTTTATGTTCTGAATTTGCGAACTTGTTGAATATGTGCCCTAGTATTGTTAGGCCCGGGTATGTGATTGAAATAGCTGATGGAAAAAGGGTAGAGGTCGATAGGATTTTCCTTGATTGCAAACTAGAATTAGGAAATTCCCTGTTTTCTATTGATTTGATTCCACTAGGACATGGAAGCTTTGATGTCATAGTGGGTATGGATTGGTTAGCTCGGAATAAAGCGATGATTATTTGCCATGAAAAAGTAGTAGAGATACCTGTAGTAGGAGGTGAAGCGCTTAGGATTCATGGAGAACGAGCAGTAGGGAAAGACAAAATCTTGATGAATGTGAAGGTGGGTGAACCAAAGATAGGCGATATTTCTGTGGTGCGAGAGTATGTTGATGTGTTTCCGGAAGACTTGCCTGGTATACCACCTCTAAGGCAGGTAGAATTTCGAATAGATCTGGTGGCGGGGGAGACGCCTGTAACAAGGTCCCCTTACCGTCTAGCACCCTCGGAGATGCAAGAATTATCTAGTCAACTTCAGGAGTTACAAGACAAAGGTTTTATCAGACCGATTCATTCTCCATGGGGAGCACCTGTGCTATTTGTAAAGAAGAAGGATGGTTCATTTCGGATGTGTATTGATTATAGAGAATTAAACAAGTTGACTGTTAAAAACCGATACCCTCTCCCTAGAATAGACGATTTGTCTGGTCAGTTGCAAGGAGCGCGTTATTTTTCTAAGATAGACCTTAGGTCGGGATATCACTAGCTTCGTGTGCATGAGGAAGATATATCGAAAACGGCCTTTAGAACTAGATATGGTCATTTTGAGTTTACAGTGATGCCCATTGGATTGACTAATGCCCCAGCAGTATTTATGGACCTGTGAACGAGTGTGTAAACCTATATCTTAACGTTCATGATAGTGTTCGAGGATGAAATCTTGATCTACTCAAGGTCGAAAGAAGAGCACAAAGATCATTTGAGGTTGGTTTTGGAGTTATTGAGACAGGAGAAACTATTTGCTAAGTTTTCCAAATGCGAGTTTTGGTTGCAAGAAGTGCACTTTTTAGGTCATGTGATTAACCAAGATGGTATACACGTGGATCCAAGCAAGATTGAAGCGGTGAAGAATTGGGAAGCCCCAACTTCGCCTACTGAAGTTCGGTTATTTTTAGGTTTGGCAGGGTATTATCGGCGTTTCATTGCTAACTTCTCTAGCATTGCAAAACCGCTTACTTTGCTAACTCAGAAGAATAAGAAGTATGAGTGGGGTGCGGAGCAGGAGGAAGCCTTTCAGCTGTTGAAGAGTAAGTTGTGTGATGCACCTATTCTATCACTTCCTGATGGAGTAGAGGATTTTGTAGTGTACTGTGATGCTTCGAATAGAGGATTGGGTTGTGTTTTGATGCAGAGAAACAAGGTGATTGCCTACGCATCAAGACAGTTAAAGATTCATGAGAAGAACTATACTACACATGATCTTGAACTAGGAGCGGTGGTGTTTGCTTTGAAGATTTGGAGGCATTATCTGTATGGCACAAAGAGTATCATCTATACAGATCATGAGAGTTTGCAACACATATTTGATCAGAAAGAGTTGAATATGCGCCAGAGGAGGTGGATTGAATTATTCAGTGATTATGAGTGTGAGATAAGGTATCATCCGGGTAAAGCCAACGTGGTGGCGGATGCACTTAGTAGAAAGGAGAGGTTGAAGCCTAGGCGAGTGCGGGCAATGGCATTAACCATCAAGTCCGGGATGAGAGGTATGATTTTGGCGGCGCAAAGTAAAGCTTTAAGTCAGGAGGATGTACGGGAAGAAAAGTTGTATAACTTAGTTCAACAGATGGAAAAGAAAGAGGATGGAAGCTTGTACTTTATGGATCGGATATGGGTTCCATTGATGGGAGGTGTAAGGACAGTTATAATGGATGAGGCGCATAAATCTAAGTACTCGGTACATCTTGGTGCAGATAAGATGTACTATGATTTGAGAGATATGTATTGGTGGCCGAGATGAAGAAGGACATCGCGGTGTATGTTAGCAAGTGTCTGACTTATGCTAAGGTAAAAGCCGAGCATCAGAGACCATCGGGCTTATTGCAACAGCTGTGTACCGGGAATGGAAATGGGAAAACATTACTATGGACTTTATAACAAAGTTGCCTAGAACGAGGAGTGGTCATGATGCAATATGGGTTGTGGTGGATAGGTTAACTAAGTCAGCTCACTTCATAGCTATTCGGGAGGATTTTAGTACTGAGAAGCTGGCAAAGGTATATTTGGATAGAATTGTTGCGCGTCATGGTGTTCTAGTGTCGATCATTTCAGATCGCGATGCAAGGTTTACATCGTGACTATGGCAGACATTTCAGAAAGCGTTAGGAACTCGGCTGGATATGAGCACTGCTTATCATCCTAAAACTGATGGACAGAGTAAGCGTACGATACAGACCTTGGAGGATATGCTGCGAGCTTGTGCTATAGATTTTAGCGGCAGCTAGGATATTCATCTACCGCTGGTTAAATTTTCTTATAATAATAGTTTCCATAGTAGCATTCGATGTGCTCCATTCGAGTCTCTATATGGAAGAAAGTGTAGGTCACCAGTTTTATGGGCTGAGATTGGTGAAGGTAGTTTGATCGGTCCTGAGTTGGTGCAGGAAACGACTGACAAGGTAGTGGTAATTAAAGAGAAGCTTCAAATGGCGAGAGATCGTCAGAAAAGTTATGCTGATAGCGGTCGAAAAGTGGCAGAATTTAATGTAGGGGATAGAGTGTTGTTGAAAGTGTCGCCCTGGAAAGGTGTTATGCGTTTCGGAAAGAAAGGGAAATTGTCACCTAGGTATGTTGGTCCGTTTGAGGTCCTTGAGAGGATCGGGCCAGTTGCTTATCGATTAAGGTTGCCTGATAAGTTAGTTGGTGTGCATGACATATTCCATGTGTCTAACTTGAAGAAGGGTTGCATGTACCTGTAGATGAAATTAAAATCGACAAGACCTTGCATTTTGTTGAAGAACCTGTAGAAATAATGGATCAAGAAATTAAGAGTTTAAAGCGTAGTAGGATCCCGATTGTGAAAGCGTGTGTTTCTCTCTCTAGAACACACACATCTTCCCTTTTCTCTCACTAATAATATGGCTTTCTATTTGTTCAATCCTCCCTGACCTCCGGATCCTTCTTGTTAGCTTGTGAATCTTTGGGATAATAGATTCCCTTAAGGAGGGGATACTGTGACAACCATGGTTTGATCAGGTTAGAATGCGCTTCTAGATTCTAATTTTGTGCTATTTTGTGTGATCTTATGTGTTTTGGTGAATTATTTGATTTGAAATGAGTATGAATAGGATCATTTAAGAATTTAAAATGATCATTTTATCGTATGAGCATGAGAATATGAGCAAGTGTGAAAAGAAATATGGAAGTTATGTGTAACTTTCCATACTTAGAAAGTGAGCCTAGAAATGAAAGAGTGTAATTTTTTTAGAAGTGAAATTATATTTTTAGAAAGTGCGGTTATTGCGTTTTAATAAAAAGGTATAGTTAAAATAACGTAGGTTTTTGTAGAAACTTAAGGTAATGTTAATTATTAGTTAATTATTTTTTTATATAGGTGAATAGTAAAAGAAAAAAAGGGTTTTGGGTTTAATTTTTGTATTAGCCTAATTAGAGTTGGACTAGGATATTTAGTGATGACGTATAGTCCAACCTCGGGCCATGAACCCGACCCACGAATAGTACTTACACCCAGGCCCATGATGAATGGGCCATAGCGACATCAATACAGGCTTGGTACTGCCTATGGGGAAGCCCATGACATATGGGCTATCACAACGAGGATTTAGGCCCATGAGGCCCAACTAGCGCACACGTTCGTGAATAGTAAAAAAAAGGGGTAAACCAATTGTATTATGATTAGGACTTGTGTTAAATTTATCCTACAAGGTAAATATAGCCTTTAAATACAAATCAAACAAAAAAAAATATTTCTCATCTCCTCCTTAAGGCTGTCGATCGGTGCAATCAAGAAAAAAAAGAAGAAAAGTTTTGCTAGGGTTCAATTAAGGTAAGTGTTCAAAACCCTAAATTTTAATTAAGTCTTTCATTAAATTACTATGTAACAATGATTAATGATGGATTTAGGTTTAATAAAAAAATTCAGATTTATTATGTAATTTATGTTAATATGTTGATTAGATTTGAATTAGGGAGGAATCCATGCAATTTTAGGTTAGGGTTTGCATGGATTGATGTTATATTGATGAGCAGAATTTAGGTCAGATTGATTGACGTTTTTCTCCATGATGGAGAATGCAAACGACATGATTCTTTTTTTTAAACTGAAGGATTTTGAATCTACTTTTCAAAAAATCTGGCCTCAACAGTTTTTGAGGTCGGGAAGTCAATTAAATAATGGTTACAAGATTCGTTGTCAAAACTGTGTTTTCAGACGAATTTTGAGTCAACTTAAGTGAGGTGAAAACCCTACTTAAGAAGTGCTTTAAATTAATCCCTTTTACAGAAAGTAACTTTCATGTGTCTATTAAGAAACCCTAAAAGGGCTAAGGCTAAAATTAATTTTAAGTTGGGTTTTTTTGTCGAAACTTTTTGGTGTGCAATCACACCCGAAATTGACCAGTTTGTAAGTTTGATTTTCAAGGGTATATTTTGGGTTGAATGAATGCATAGGCTTCTGGATGAGATTAGTATACACATGTGGGGTCATGTGTGAATTTTTGTGGGAATTGTGGATGCATTTTGGTAAGGGTTTTAAGTCGTGCAAGTTGGGTAAAAATTCTGCATTTGAGCAGAAAGTTGTAAGTGTTTAAAATAAAAGTAGAAAGTAAATAAAAGATATAATGAAGATATAAAATGATGGTAGAGAGTCTTTACATATAGTATAGATAATATTAGTCCATCATTAGGGTTGTTATATTGGATTAAACGTTTAGCTTACCGATGGTAACATGAGCTTTTATTGTGTATAGTTTTTAAGGAAGGAGTTTGAGTTACTTGTAGCTGCGCATTCAGGTGAGTTTCATAGTCCCATTTTTACATTGCTTTTAAACTTGGGATGAAAATGATGCAAGTGTTGAAATGTTTTGATTACTGTGATAATGTGGGTCTGAAATGCGTGGACATAATGTGGCTATTGTATGTTACGTGCTACATGTACAGTGATATGGTATGATTCTTGATTTTGTGGATGATTGTGTCTTGATATTGTGGATCCCAGTATGCAAGGTTGGTAGTGGTAAGACTGCATGTATCCGGAGTGGTCATGTAGCACACCTTTGGTAGTGGTAAGACTACGAGCTGCGTAGCACACCTTGGTAGTGGTAAGACTATGTGGTGGTTATGGCCACGTAGCACACCTTTGGATGTTGGTATGTTTGGATTGTTTATGCATGTTAGCTTGTATGATAGCTCACTTATTGTCCTGCCATGTTTTTTTTATTTATCACAGTAATGTTGTGGTTTAAATTTTTTTGGATGTCCTAAACCTATGACTCTCACCAACTTTATGTTGACGTTTTAAGCATCATTTTCAGGTAATCAGCGTGAGACTAATGATGCTAGGAGAAGTGGCTAGAGAGACCTTAGGATTGGCTTATGGAGCTCTCTTTATTGTTCTTTTGATTTAGACTTATGTTGTGATGGATAATTTGTGTGCGATTGTATTGCTTTATTGTTGGATTATGCTTTGCGCGTGTATGACATTACTTAATAATGCAAGACTCCTTTATCTTGTGTTGGGTATTGTTATGACACATAGTGTCCCCGTTAGTTATTTCCTTTTCCTTTTAGTATCTCTATAGTAGACACCATTGTGTTGTAACGATATCCATGAAGTTTCACCTCGTGATTCCGCCTTGGCGGGGTGTGACAGATTGGTATCAGAGCCTTTGGTTATAGAGAAGTAGGTGATTGAGCCTAGACTATAACCTAGGAGTCCTTCGCGTAGATGCATAATATGATATGAGCTTTTAGTAGCATAACTAGGATGCTTGTAGTAGTTCTGGACCCGCGGAGTCGGGTGACTCTTGCGAAGGCAAAGTCAAACCCAAGCGAGGCCCAACATAAGTTTTCGCACGTACCATGAACACCTTACCTTTAAATATAATCTTAAAAGATTCCAATATTGATACTGGATGTTTAGTCTTGATGCACAAACGTTTACGACCAAAAGAAGAATCAACATTATCTTCAATATCCAACGTCTCTCCCCATTTCTTACCAATTCTCATGAACGTTTCACAAGACCATACATTTAGCGGAATCCCTTCGATATCCACCCAGACAATAGCTCTTCACTATAACAAAGTCATGAAACGCATCTTGGATTTCATGGGAACCATTGATTTAAACACCAGTGTGTTGCATCTTTCATCTATCATAGTGTCCTCCTTATCAAATTCCTAATACAAACACCCACATTCCCCCAAAGATACATCAGAGTTTAACCTCAGAAAAATCCTTCATCCATTAGAAGGAGTCGTAATTTGGGAATAGATTTGAATTTAACGTCTTTACACTCTACCCATAGCTTCATTCGACCAGGTCACGTTTTGTTTAACATCACGTATCCATCTTAACACAAAAGCGTTGTTGGGAAGATATTGATTGTAGTTCTGGTACAACTACATTGGAGAATTACCATTGACCACAGTCGCATTTGAATCAGCATGAACATGAGCATTAGATTGTCTAAACCCCGTTGAATTATAGGTTTTGCTAGGGGTCGCAGGTAGGGGTGTCAATCGGGTCGGGTTGGTCGGGTTCGGGTCAAAACGGGTAGCGGTCCATGTCGGGTAGAAGGCTCTAAAATATATATACCCGAACCCGACCCCCAATATTGAACTCTGGGTTCTGTCGGGTTCGGGTTCAAGGGTTATGGTCCAAGTCGGGTCGGGTCAAGTCGGGTTCGGGTCTGTCCTATTTATAAAATTTTATTTGTTTTATTAAGAAATTTTGAATTTTTATTAACAAAATTAAAAAAAAAAGAAAAAAAGCTTAACTCGGGTCAGTCGGGTTGACCCGAACCCGTTATACGGAAATGTGTATGGAACCCCGATACCCGACCATTTCGATTTTCGGTAGGTGGGTTGATCCGGTTGACCGACTTCAATTTTGAACCGATTAACCCGACCCCGTATAAGGGCGTGGTCGGGGTCGGGTGGGTCGAGGTCAGGGATATTGACACCCCTAGTTACAACATTTAAAAATATTCAGCTTCTAACTCTTTAATATATCTTATATTTTGATTTTGTGCTTCAATTTAGATAAAAAAAGGTTTTTTCTTGGGGGGGGGGGGGCATATTACAAAATATATCTCAAATACTAAGAAATTTTCATCATTACAATTTTTTTTGGGTAGGTGGGCACTTGACCCACGTTCGTCTCCCCTGTTAACTCCGCCCCTGCTTGGCTGCAAATATTAAAAGTAAATATCAATTATTATTTGATTTCATCTCTTCACTTGCCAAACAATAGTGAATTGAAATGACATAAAAAAAAAATTGCCTCGATTTCAACAAAATCTGTATTCTATGTTTAACGTTACTTAGTACACTACTTTTCACTTTAGCTTTGCGAAAATACTAATTACAGTTATTTCTCCACAGTTTAAGTGAAAAATAATTACATCTTAGAAGACGAAATAACTACTTTACGCTCTTTTGGATTCACATCAAAATACTAGTCGTCTTTTCTGTTTCATAATAACATGTTAAGCATTGTATTTTTAAATTTTAAATAAATGTTCTTTAACAACGAAAAAATTTTAGTAGAAAAAGATGAGAAATTGTAGTTAACTTAAAACTTTTTGTAATTATTATGGGGCCGGCCGAGTGAGTAATCTTCTAAACAAGGGCACCAAGTAGTGCAAAATACACGTCATTGTTACTTGTAGCTGCAACAAGGCATCCACGTTTTTTAATCATTTTTAGATAGGAAGTGATTTGTGCATCACTTTTTTTTAGCCATACACCACATTAATCATGCATTCCGGTATGGTTACTGTGTGCATTTTCTGGTGTTTTTCGTGGTGTTTTGGCTAAAAAATGGTGCACATAATCACTTCGCGTTTCTAGATTTTCTTCACCGAAGTTCGAAAGATCTCAGACATATTTTTCTTTTTCAACCTCCTTCATGTCATAACTATTATTGTTATGTGGTTACCCATTTCGGTTCCGACTATGTATTGTCAAACCTTTACGATAGTGAATCCATAAAATAAACGAAACCGTATAGTACCTAATAATTATATATACATCTTCAGTTACAATTATTACGAGTGTTTTAAAAAAATCATCAATGGTAATCGTGTGTATTAAGTAGTCACGTTAGCGTTAGGTATTCAGTTTGTGTTTTACCATATTCTTACACAATTTATACTATTAAACTAGAATAGATTTGACTATAATATAATATAATAAACCTACGAGTTATAACAACATTTCGTCTTGCTTCACCGTTGTAACCCCTTATATTAACACATAAACAAGTCAAACCAACTTATGGTCAAAATTGTGACACACGCACGAATCTTAGCGTTAAAAACCAAACGTGGTACTTTTTACTTATTCTATATAAAGGAGATTTACCCAAATTTTTAAACTGGAAAATTCTAGAAAAGTTATTTCAATTTCATCGAATAACGTTTGGATTTGTGTTAGATCGATATAGCTTTCATCTAATCTACTATTGTTAGATTCGACGTGTTTTTTTGTATTAGGGTTTGATTTCTAAATCGTTTTCTTGGTTATAGTTATTACCATTCTCTGATCTTAGTGAGACTCTAGGGTTTGTTATTCTTTGTTATCTGCTAATCCTATTTATTCGATTTGTTTCAACACCAGGACCAAGTTGTTTGAACCCAACTTGTTTAACACCAAGTTGTTTGAACCCAACTTGTTTAGAACCAAGTTGCTTTAATCCAACTTGTTTTGAACCTCCATGCTTTTGTACAATATTCCCATCGAGCTTTTCGATGTTTAACCTAGTATTCATACTAGCCATTCTTTTAACCCTTTGCTAACCGTTTAACCTTTTGTGAATTTACCTACACAAAACACGATCTAGCAAAGTAACCCGTTTGTAAAAACCCTTGCTTTATCGATATAACCCTAAGAATAAACCTTCTTAGAAATCGATCAAACCAAGAAACCCTTCAAAAAACAAAACCCTTTCTTACTCA
Organism: Tanacetum coccineum; assembly: GCA_026074375.1. Classification (NCBI taxonomy): domain Eukaryota; kingdom Viridiplantae; phylum Streptophyta; class Magnoliopsida; order Asterales; family Asteraceae; genus Tanacetum; species Tanacetum coccineum. The sequence continues at coordinate 38,559 of BQNB010020092.1, read as the reverse complement.
AATATCGATTGAACCGTGGGCATAAAACCGTCCAACAAATCGACAACCCTTGAATCAAGAAAGTATCCTACGCTTTTTGAAGTAACCCTTGTCGTACTTTATTTATGCAAAACAATTTCTTGTAACCTAAGAAACCTTGCAACATCGACAAGTCTTGGACTTATTCTCCGACCCTTTGTTTATTCTGATAACCTTGTGATATAAACCTCACAACACCGAATCAAACAAAGTACCTTGTGCGTAACTCTAAATAATAATAAAAAATTATTATTATTATTTCAAAACTAACCTCCCTTAAGTCTTCTACATCTTGTCGCGAACCCGGACAATCGAAGAACTCAAGAAACCCTTTACTGTCGATACCCACCTGCTGCAACCTTTTCGTTCACGAACCTGAATGTCAAAAAATTTGTTGTCGCGAACCTTGTAGCCCAAACAGAAGATACCCTCCTGCTCTTACCAAAAAAACGAACAACAAAGACCTCTTCTTGATCGATCCTAGTTAATCAGAGAACCCGCGAACCTGAGCTCTTGATACCACTTGTAAGATTTGATCACCCTACAACCTGGTTACTAGTGCGGAATAAATCCGATCTTGAAGACGAAGGCAACCCAACAGATTATGTATGACAGAAAAAGAAAAAGATGTACAAAAAATAACCCTCAATATTACATGTTTATTGAGTAAGGAAAATAATAAAGTACAAACCCCCTTCCTCCTCACCTCATTTTATAGAGATGAGGGGGGGAGAACAAACAGGTTGGAAAGAATGAAGTACACAACTCCTCTCCTCCACCTCCTTTTATAGAGATGAAGGGGAGTATGGGCTTGAGCCGTAAAAAAACATAACAACCCTAATATGACTATAATTAGAGCTAACTTTACACTAAACCCCCTAACATATATATCTAACACAAATCACCAAAAGCATCTTCCTAAGAATACGACATGCAACTACTCGATCACACAAAAAACCAAATGCAATGAACATACCGTGAGTGCAACCGGAAAAAGTAGGTAGAGAAAATATTAGAAGAAGTACTGAGACTAATGAGCTGCGTAGAAACGAAACGTTATTACTCTATATACTATGGAGCAAATGTTTGACCGCAAGTTTGACTTGGGCTCCCACTTTGGGCCGGCCCAAGTAGGGTTTTTTTTTTTTTTTTTTTAAAGTTTAGTCCAACATCTAGCCCAACTGTTACAGTGCTACAATGCTAAAAGTAAAAAAATTACAAAACGGACCCTCAACTTTTAACTATTTATGATTTTCCCATTCATATCAAAAAAATACCCGTAGAAATATTTTCGAATTGCGATTAAAACGAGGCCAATATTGCAACGCTTCTAAAATACGCCCGATTTTCTAAAAAAAAATTCATTTAATATAAATAAGAAAAAAAACAAAACGAACCAATATTGCAATGCTTTTTAAATACGCACGATTTTATAAAAAATGTCAAAAAAATATTTAGATCCTTAACCGGACTACTTTTAGCCCATATTATTATCAAAGCTAAATATCTTTCGACATTTGCTTAACCCCCGCCGCAATGCGCGGGTCATTTTACAACTCGTTATTAAAAAGAAACAAACTGGAAGAAAGTCCAAGACAAAGGGCCACAACAACAGCCCAACAGAAAAGAAGCCCAGCCCTCCCATTTTTGTCGTGACCTATAATGAGGATTAGTATAGAGTTAAATTGTTTGTTTCCCTCGATAAGTTTCATATACGCATTACAATATCAAGCTATAAAAATGTTTTCGCCAACAAGAAGTGAGTAAAATAACGTCGATATTTACAATCAAACAAAGTACTCCATACAGACACGTATTGCAAAAATATAGTACTGCATATGATAATTAGTATGGTTTTTAGTTTCACTCCAGTAATATGATTGAGGTAAAATACTGATTTTTAAAACATAGTACACATCAAAGTGAAGAAAGTAGAAAGTCTTAGGGAAGGGTTGGGTGAAGTGGTTCGTAAATGCGTGGCAAAAGTATATGAACGTTTTTCAAACCAACTATTTTCATTCCTCGTCTTTTATCTTTTATATAATAAAAGAATTACATTATATCGGTGTTTTCTTAGCAAAATAATTTTATAGAAAAAAAGTTGAACCAATGAGGTCGATTGATTTTGACATGTAAACAAAATCGTGCGATGTAATTGGTTAAAAAAAAGTTAAAATTGAATCAAATTTGGTCAAAATTAAAAAATTTGGTGGAAAAAAAAATGCATAAAAATATGTGTCAAATTTGTGAAAACAAAAACTAAAAAAAAGATAAAGTAATAAATAAAACTTTAGTGGTTGAATTTAAATAAATTATATGGAGTTAAGTGTAAATTATAACTTCAAAAAATAAATAAATAACCTCTTATACTTTGTACCCCTAGACTTTATATTTTAAAAATACAACATATATGTTTGTTTTAAAAATCTTACATACAAAATTATTAATATAAAAATAAAAGCACGAATTATTGTGTATGTAGATATCAAATTAGTTTATACTTTAGATTATGTTAGAGCTTGTTTAGATTGTACAATGTAAAAATATTATTATATTTTTGAGTAAGGGGTGTTTTAAGAGTAGTTAATTATATGTGTTGATTTAATGTATTTGTGCATTAAATAATTATAAACTTAGCTTTTTAACTTGTATTGCTGTTACTTAAAAAATATTTAGTTGTGTTTTAATTGATTGTGTTGAAATTGGTTGTACACAACGGGATAGCATGCTAAGGAAATTTGTGGGTATGAAATTTTTAGGAACCTAGATCTGCTGTAGCACAATTATTTGAATTTGTGTAGCTGTAGGTTTAAACCCGTGGATTGGTCGGATGAAAGGTTGTAAACCACGGTTACCCAAAGAAGAAAAAAGATGTTTACGACAGTCATTGTTTTGTGATTAGATAAGTATAATGCTTTTCAGGAGTGCATCCAAAACTCTAGGTCACCAGGTGTACAATACTTTTTTTAGTAGTATAATGAAAATAAAAATAAACTAAAATGTATAGTTTCAAGGCATTCAGTAGCATCCAAAACTCTAAGATTTTGGCAAGCCGTTTGGCTATGGTTATAGCAGGCCTTGTGTCTAACACTCAATCCGCGTTTGTTGCTGAAAGACAGATCTTGGATGGTCCTTTCATTCTTAACGAAGTGCTTGATTGGTGTAAAAGGAAGAAAAAGAAAGCGTTGTTTTTTAAAGTTGATTTTGCTAAGGCTTATGACTCGGTTCGTTGGGACTTCTTGCTTGACGTCCTTGAGGCTTTTGGATTCGGTTCGACTTGGTGTACTTGGATTAGAGGTATTTCTGATTTTGCTAAGGCTTCGTTACTAGTTAATGGAAGTCCGTCTGACGAGTTTCATATTCATCGGGGTCTTAAACAAGGTGATCCGCTATCGCCTTTTCTTTTTATTCTTGTTATGGAAGCTTTGCATTTATCCGTTTGTAAAGCAGTTGATGAAGATGTGTTTAAAGGCATTCAGTTACAGGGATCTTTGGCTTTATCTCATTTATTTTATGCGGATGACGCCTTTTTTATGGGTGAATGGTCTGATAATAATTTGAGAGGTATTATCAATATTCTTAAATGTTTCCATCTCGCGTCGGGATTACAGATTAATATTCATAAGAGCCAAATTTTGGGTGTGGGGGTCCCGCGGTCTAGAGTTGAGGATATGGCTTCTTCTTTAGGTTGCACTATTATGGAAAACAAGTTCCGTTATCTTGGGGTTATGGTGGGGGCTGGGATGACTCGTCATAAGGCTTGGGATGATGTAATTTTAAAGCTTCAATCGCGTTTGTCTAAATGGAAAGCGAAAACCCTCTCGATTGGTGGTAGGCTTACTTTGTTAAAATCAGTTCTCGGTGCATCTCCCCTTTATAACATGTCCATTTTTAAGGTTCCTAAAGGCGTGCTTAAGGTTATGGAGTCAATTCGTAGTAACTTCTTTAAAGGTGCCAGCATGTTGGAGAAAAAAATTTCCTGGATTGCGTGGGATAAGGTGTTAGCTTCGAAGAAGAAAGGGGGTCTTGGGGTTTCGAGTTATTTCGCTCTTAATCGAGCGCTCCTCTTAAAGTGGGTTTGGCGTTTCGTTTCGCAAGATGATTCTTTGTGGTTTCGTGTTATCCAAGCGGTTCATGGGGATAAGATTGATTCTCATTCAGTTCGTAAGGTTTCCATATGGAGTTCGATTTTGAAGGAAGTTCAAGTGCTTAAGTCATCTGGATTTGATTTCTTGTCGTATTGCTCTAAACGTATCGGGGATGGTCAATCTACTAGTTTTTGGAAAGAGACTTGGATAGGGGATATTCCCTTGTGTGAGTTGTGTCCGCGTTTGTTTGCCCTTGATTCTGCTCCCAATATTTGTGTGGCGGCTAAGATGGCTGGCCCCCTGGATACGTCTTTTCGGAGATCAGTTAGAGGAGGGGTCGAACAGCAAGAATTCTCAGATTTAAGTTCGTTTTTGAATTCAGTGGTTCTTTCAACGTCTAATGATCGTTGGTATTTCTCCCTTTCTAGCAGTGGTGAATTTAGTGTGAAAGATACTCGTCTTGCTATTGATGATTTGGTGCTTCCCTCTCATTCTGAGCCGACTAGGTGGGTTAAGTTAATTCCTATTAAGATTAATGTTTTTATGTGGCGAGCTCGTCGGGGGTGTTTGCCTACTAGATACAATCTGGTCCAAAAAGGTGTTATTTTGGAGTCCACTTCTTGCCCGGTTTGTTTTTCGGATGAAGAGGATGTCCATCATTTGTTATTTCGATGTTCTCTATCTCAGGAGGTTTTGCATCGTGTTTGCCGTTGGTGGGAGATCGATTTCCAGCTTTGGCGTTCGTTCTCAGAATGGGACGAGTGGTTCTCTTCTATTCGTCTTCCGGGTTCAGTTAAAGGTTTTTTGGAAGGAGTCTTCTACGTTGCTTGGTGGTTTATTTGGGGATTTCGGAATCGTTCTACTTTTGATGTTAATAAGCCGTCTAGATCGATCCTTTTTGAGAATATTGTCTCTTCCTCCTTTCTTTGGTGTAATAGTAGGTGTAGTAGAAAGTTCTCTAGGGATGATTGGCTTAAAAACCCGCATTTAATATCTTTGTAATTTCTTTTCTAGCTCCTTGCTAGTTTATAAAATTTTGCCGTTCAAAAAAAAGTTTCATTAAAATTAGTAAAAATTAAGAAGACGTGTTTCTCTAGACATACTAGTGTATTAACTAGAAGAGATATGTATTTTTATGACAGAAAATCTCATGACGAGGTTCATTTTGAAGAACTCGGGTTTTTTTAACGAAAATTTACACTATGCGACAATCATCTATCGAGTTTCTATAAATCCCTAAAACCCGTTAGGTTCACTGATGTAGTGTAAAAAACAAGGTAACAAATTGATGTAATAAAAAGAAGAAGAGATACCAACCTGGCTCTAACTGATGTAGTGAAAATAATGAGATAACACAAATTGAATCTGTTGATTCACCCGAATACCAACAATCTTCCAATTATCGTTGATTAAAAAGAATACCGATAATCAGGCAAACTCCAACAATCGTTGATTCAAACGAATACCGATTATTGAGAGAATCTTAGCAAAACCGTCAAGAATTGATTAAAGCAAAGCTTTATTACCAATATCAAAATATTAAACCATATCCTACACCAAATCCTTGCACCTCCTTTTATAGGAGAAGGAGTGCTTACATGTTTGCCTTCTAGGGCGATGTGGGATATAAGATAAATATAAACATAAACTACGAAACTACAAAAACTACGAAACCACGAAACACGACATATGGTGAAGGCATAATTGCATCATTCTCCCCGCATCATTCTCCCCCACTTGAAAAAACTCGTCCTCGAGTTTGCCTCACTCGTCCCTTGTACTTGTAGCATCCAAATTTGTATCCCCTGCATTAAATTCCCTTTCTTTATAATGACTCGACCTCGAACCTTGATCGTCTTAAACCCCAACTTATCATCCATGGGTTTAGCTTTCAAATACCCTTCTTGATATTTTTTGCCAATCAAAATACTAACATCGACCAAATTACCTTTTTGCGACCAAATTAACTCATGAGGGTTTGAATCTATGGTTTTTGAAAAATCAACACTTAAAGTAGTTTGTATCATTGAAGAGCAAAGATCATTAGCCACAACTACAACGTCTTCCATGTTTTCTTCTTCCTCACCAAATCCTCCTTTCCCAACAAATCCTTCTTCCTCCTCAATGACATCTTCAATATCGGTATCATAAACCGGCATCGATTCTTCTTCAAATTGATCATCATTAAATAAAAACTCCCTGCCATCGTTACTTAGTCTTAACATGTTACTTTACACTCCTCAATGACTATCTTCCAATAGAAGTATCAATAAAATTGTCAATCGATTCTACTTTTACACCCAACACAACACCAGAAGATGACACATTATTTTCATCCTCTTGAAAATTTGGATAATTGTCAACAAATCCTTTCCCAACATCTCCACTCACAATCTCTTCTTCATATTGATCATCATCAAATACTGGGGGTCCTTCATAATCGTCACCCGCCACACCATAATCTCCCCATTCATCAAAAGATGAACAATCACCCTCAAAGAATGGATATTCTAACTCTTCGCCTTCACTTCTCTTTGGAGGCATCTTAAACAGGAACTTCGGCTCTTGATACCAACTGATGTAGTGTAAAAAACAATGTAACAAATTGATGTAGTAAAAAAAAGAAAAGATACCAACCTGGCTCTAACTGATGTAGTGAAAATAATGAGATAACACAAATTGAATCTCTTGATTCACCCGAATACCAGAAACAATCTTCCAACTATCGTTGATTCAAAATAATACCGATAATCAGGCAAACTCCAACAATTGTTAATTCAAACGAATACCGATTATTGAGAGAATCTTAGAAAAACCGCTAAGAATTGATTAAAGCAAAGCTTTATTACCAATATCAAAATATTGAACCATATTCTACATCATACCCTTGCACATCCTTTAATAGCAGAAGGTGTGCTTACATGTTAGCCTTCTAGGGCGATGTGTGATATAAAACAAGTATAAACATAAACTACGAGACACGACATATAAGATAAATATAAAAGTAAACTACAAAACACGACATTACCGTATCATTGATGTAGTGTAAAAAACAAGGTAACAAATTGATGTAGTAAAAAAAAAGAGATACCAACCTGGCTCTAACTGATGTAGTGAAAAAAACGAGATAACACAAATTGAATCTGTTGATTCACACGAATACTATAAATAATCTTCCAACTATCGTTGATTCAAAAGAATACCGATAATCAGGAAAACTCCAACAACCGTTGATTCAAACGAATACCGATTATTGAGAGAGTCTTAGCAAAAACCGCCAAGAATAGATTGATTGAAGAAAAGCTTTATTACCAATATCAAAATATAAAACCATGTCCTACACCAAATCCTTGCACCTCCTTTTATTGGAGAATGAGTGCTTACATGTTAGCCTTCTAGGGCGATGTGGGATATAAAACAAGTATAAACATAAACTACGAGACACAACATATAAGATAAATATAAACGTAAACTACAAAATACGACATTACCGCATCATTCATCCCTGGTGGTTTTATCCTTGAGTGATAAATGATTTACAAAAAAACTTGCCATCATAAAAAAATAAAGTTTCAAAATAGTATATTAAAAGTATCTTATCTCTCCTAATATATAAAAGAGTTTTGCTAATATGTGTCCAGTGCACTGTAAAAAGCTAAACATGTACTCATTGAGCACATATTATAACGTCTTTACGATGTGCCCGCGTGGATTATAACGTCTTTACCACCCATGCAGATATATATATATATATATATATATATATATATATATATATATATATATATATATATATATATATATATATATATATACATATACACACACACACCTAAAACTACCACACACATACATATTTTCTAAAATTCGTTTAGTCACCTCAACCAACATTACTACGTAGTTTGCCGTGATTTCCCTCATCTCATAGAGAAACGACAATCTTAAATACCAGACCGCCTACTATTGTTCTGTTTTGGGTCTCTTGAAACATCAACATTGATAGAAGGGCTTATTGAATGTTCTTTGCATATGTAATCAATATCTAAGGTAACCTGTTTTCTAAGTTCTAGATTGATAAAAGTTCATGTTAAAATGCTTTTATTTTAAAACTTGATTGTAAGTCTATAATTATCTTAATTTTTTAAATACAATATATTGTAGGTGTCACACCCCGTCTAAGATGAAATCACAAGATGTAACGGACATGATCGTCATAACACATTGATATAAGACAATAGAGAATTCACTAAATGAAAATTTTACATTAACGTGTAATGACGACTCCCGACACAAGTGGAGACTTGTATCGTTGATAGTCATTACCATAACAACATAGCCACATAGTCATAATAGTCCCACAACTCGGGACAAGTACAATTAATGTCAAATAGATAAGTAATACAAGGGATAAGTAACCCACGAGGTTATCTAAGTAATGCGAGAAGGCTCTATTTCTCCTTAGGCAAAGTAACTTGATTACCAGAAAATGAATACTCGAAAAGGTCAACATAAAGTTGGTGAGCTCGTAGGTTTAAGTAACTGACCCACTTGTTGTACCTATAGTTTAAGTAGGACAATAGCGAGAAGATATATGCATATACGACATTTAGTATCATCATACATTAACAATTCACATAATAACAAATCACATAATAATAAATCACATAATAAAACTAAATAACGTAGATGCATCCTCCCAAAGGCATTTTGGCGCCCTACTCCGATGAAATAGGTGCTCTTCCCGAGACAGTTTACTTCCACAATTTAGGTACAAAATCACACATATAGCAATATAAACGCACATAATGTCCGAAAGAATAGTTTAACATAGCACAAAACATTTTAAAATATCATTTGAGTATCATTTTCCCCCTAGGAAAACATAAGTAAAAAAGAGGGGCTACAAAGACTTACCTAAAGTAAAGCGGTGAATCGAAATAAATCAACAAGTAAAAGATGAGCTCGAATGTCCTAACGCGACCTAGTTGAAATATAATGCGTTTTAAGTGCAAGACAACGATGGCGAAAAGATGGATATGCAATTTTATAAGGTTCTCATTACCCGAATATGTTTGCGTTTAGTATACCAGTCAAAATACGATCTCGTAAAAGTTACATAGTTTTTATTAAGTTACGACGCTAAAGCAAAGTCACTATTTTACCAATATAAGGAAATCCCGTACATTATCCGTTTTCTAAATATTTCCGTTAAATTTATATTTCGCCTAAACACGCTAAGTATCTTACCAAAGTCTACTTACAAATTTTATTCGTCATTAATTCATTAGTCATTACTATCATATTTTACGTCACTAACTTTAATAAATCCTATCTCGCTTACTTAATAATATTTTAGAAATTTTCCGACGCGCATAAAAATTATATAAGTGATACTATATTATTCGTTAAGGATTATATAGCTCGTCCGAATTCAAAAACGCCAAAAAAACCTCATTTTAAATTCCAAATGGCTCACTTTTATTAGTCGAGTTTATGCAGAAAGTTTATAAAATTTCCAGATTTTAGTCATTTTTTTACAAAGGCGTAACTCCTTCGTTATAATGATTCACGGAATGGTCGAAAGATACATTTCAAAGAAAAATCACGTTCTATAAGTTTTCTTTTATAAGTTTTACCCGACTCAGACCCGAAAGGAGTAAAAACACGAAAACGTAAACCGGACAGAATGTGTCGAAAATAGTTTTAAGTTGGAAAAGTTATTAGTTTTTACGCAAACTTCATTTGGTCATAACTCACTCGTTTTAAGTCTGTTTTAACGATCTTTATATCCACTCGTTCGTATTTAAATGTACTACTATATTTTTAATGTTTTGACCTTTTAAAGTGGAGTTTAACAACTTGTTTTATTTCATAAAAATTTGGACAACAAGTATTTTACCACAAAACTACGCTATATTTTTAGCCGCAAACGTCACAACTTTATTTCTAACCTAAATCCCTTTCACCGATTGATACCAACACTCAACAACTTCAAGACTACATATCCCTTCCGCTGATTGTTACAATAACACTTAAAACCACTTATAACACATAAAATCATATTTTCTATCTAAAAGTACAATAATATCAAAATTAAGTTCCAAAAATATAAATAATATTAAGATTAAGTTCCAAAAATGTAAATAAGTTGTACAACTCTTTTTATTTGTTAGTTTCTCTTATTAAAAACCTTTTATACAAACATGGTGATGAGACGTGTACTTAGATGAGAATACGTGAAAGATTTATGAAAAGAGATAAGAGTTTTCTTACAAGAATGTAGAGAAAAGATGTTCAATAACCAGAAAACGAATCTTGTATCAACCCGAATACGACCACAAAAGAATCACTAGCATAAAATGAAATCAATATTTGAGATCAATAAAAACAAACACCAAGGTTGGTGTTGTTTTAGGGTTCGGCCAAGCAAGAGAAAAAGAGAAAATAAAGAGTTTTTATTGAATGTGTGTTTTAGTGTGTTTAAGAATGATGGATAAATGAGTGAAGGTTTAATGTATACTTAAATGAAAGAATAGGATCTTATTTTTAGGGTTCTAATCATGTGCAAGACAAAAACATAGTGAGGGAATAAAGGAATAGTCATGTACCATGGGAGACAACCTTAACAAAATTTGTTAGGATGTTGTTAGGGTGTAGGGTGGCGGACGAGCAAAGACAAGAGAGGGGGGACCAAAATTTTTAAAATTTAATCTTTTGGTTAAGTATAAGTATCTAGATATTCTAGAGATTAAGGGTAAACACTTGCATGCATGTAAGGAAATGAACTAGTAAGTAAATTTCTACGTAACATGTAAAACACGCGACACAAATAAGGTATATCCGAAAAGTCGTAACGCGCTAGTCATGAGTAAACTATATTTACTCAAATGTCAGAACGCATCCGGAGACGTTTTTGCTAAAACGCAATAAATTTATTGGTTTCACGTAAAAAATCAAATACCCTCGAAACAACAAATACTCATGAAATTAGATAAATCTAAGTCTGAACACGGCAGTTGTTATAGTCTCCCCTATTTAAGGGAATTTCGTCCCGAAATTCAACTAGTACTACTTAGGATTTGATATGAATTGTTACTAAGCTCAACGTTTTTTAAGAATCGGTTTGACTTTGGGTTTAACCAAAAATCACCATCAATCATGACCACACAAAAGCATTTAGAGTGTAGTAAAATATGCAAGTAAGTTTTAGGTACTAAAATGGTTATGCGCCAATATGGCCTTCCAACGAGTCGCTAAGACTGTTAGGATGCATCAAATAATCTTTCAACAAGTAGACTATGAACAGGAGTTCAACTCCTAGTTGGAGCTAAGACTATTGGCTCAATAAGAATATAGAATTCACAACTAGATACGATCAACACTAATGCTCACATACGCTAATTATAAGCATACATCTGGTCCAAAGAAATATAGTGGTTAGCGTAGCTTAAAGTATTTGAAAAGAAGGCTTTGAGTCTTCTATGATAGCTAAGTTCCTTCTAACAGATTTATGGGTAATGGCGGGTTTGTCAACCGTTTATCTCCTATTCTTGACCAACAAGTGGTGAACGACACGTATGCTCCTATAATGTTTCGTATGGGATGTTCCTTTGTGCTAATCATGTAAAGGTTGTTTCACGAGACTCAACTAAGTAAACGACTGTCTCAATCTACGTAAAACCGTGTTACACATGCCCAAAGCATGTTTCTAAGGTCTAGATGTTCGCTCGCTCGAGCGTTAAATTCAATTGTACACCTAAATGGTCCTAGTGTGTACCAACATCGTGACGAATAAAGATAATGGGGTCGGTAAAGTGTTACGAGGGTGGTATCCTCTATCGACCACGAAGAGTAAATGTAGTTGTTGTCGTCATAAGTCGAAAATAAAGAGTATGACCAATTAGCGTTTGAACAATAAGAATACACATCGCTACGAGTCTCATAGTTGGCATGAGAGAAATTTTGAGAAATTTTGTTGAAGTGAAAGCATCAAGGAAGAGCGTGTAGTCAGTGGGTATAACTAGTTGAAGTTAACGATCAAGGAACGAAAGGTTCAAGGATAGAATATGGATGTCAATGCTTGACAATGCTCGGAAATTATTATTAGATGAAGCTTATAACTCCAAGTACACAACTCATCTAGGCAGCACCAAGACATATAATCACTAGAAATCGCTGAATTAGTGGTTTGAAATAGGGAAATCATTTGGATACTAGGTCGAGGTATATCTGACTTGTTTACGGGGGAAAGCTAGACATCAAAAGCCTTAGGAACTTATAATCCGTTGATATCCCATCATAAAAGTGGGATCATATCACAAGGTTCCTAAGTTATCTAAGATTCAGAAAAGGAAACAATTCCATATGGGTTATTGTATTTCGATTATCGAATAAAACGTATATCAAAGGAATCAAAGGCCATGAGTTATCAAATAAGGTAGCAGCGAATATCAAATCGAAAGGGTAGGAAATATACTATAGATTTCAAAAGTACCAAGAGCTACAGATCAAATATCATATCCTTAAAAGATAAGGTAGATATATGCACTGATAAGAAATGGAAACGAAAGAGTCAACAAAGCGTACAACAACGAAAGGAACATATATTGAATAACAATACATATCAAGATCGATAAATGAGAAAGATAGAATCCTTATACCAATAATCGATTTACCCGAGAGGACCAACTAACACTATTTTTATAAAAGTCATTTTAAAATAGTAGAATCATAAAATAAAATAAATAAAAAATTATTTTAAGTGTAAAATCCCTTTAAGTATATTTTCCATAAAACCTATTTTAAACGTGGTTTTCATAAAAGATCAAAAGATAGTTATATAAATGTGGTATCACATATTACTCATATAAATCATTTTAAACATACCTTTCAAAATAAAATAAGGTAAGATAAAGAGACAATCATGTAAAATTGACATCATAACTTATTTATAAAGATCATTTTAGACGTAGCTTTGACAATCAACCAGTATCACACCGTATTCATAAAAATCATTGTAAACATAGTTTTCATAAAAAGATATCTAGAGGCAATCACATAAAACGGTATCGTCACGTATTCATAAAATCATTTCAAAAATAGTTTTCCCTACACATTATCAAAGTATATTTCAAAAGAATTTTTCATGGTTCGTAATCATTATAAAATGTGTAGCTCGAACAAAGGACATCGTAAGGACTCTGACACAAATATATTACTTGAAGGCGAAAGAGAGTACGAACGAAATATAGTTATAATAACGGTCAAGCGAACATGCGCAAGAGAAATTCACACAAGGAATTACGAGCGAAATGATGAACGTAAAGACTCATCCGCACTAACGATCAAAAGAACAATCATGGAGAAGTATCAGTACTAACGTATTGCAAACATGTTACCAACATAGAAGTAAAGGATACATAAGGAAGAGATTTGATATTACACTATCATGTTACAAACATATGATGTTCGAAAGGAAGATTAGATATTTGTACGAATAATCAACGTAAGGAAGAAATGCTCAGCACTGCTAAATTGGTCAACTGGATTATCACTTGTTTGATTTATTATAATCAATGCACGTTCCTAATGAAGAGGACTGGAAGGTATTAGAGAGATGGTGATGTGTCTCGCGACTACTAGTCTTAAATTTATAACACAAACTACCGGATAAAGCTAAGAGCACACGGGCAAGTATGACCCTTCCTATGTAGCTAGTTTTGGTTGGTAAGCCGAAGTCGTTCACTAGGATTTGGGTGTTTTCAATTGTAAAGAATCAATGTAACAAGTAACACGAAAGTGGTAAAATGGTTGTCGGGTCCCACAATACCATATAATTAACAACTAACACGAAAATTATGAATTAAACGAAAACACAATCAATATAATTAAAACTACTTGTTTGGAACTAGTATTCATATCAATGGAGTGTTGGAAATTCCAGTAGAACTTCAGCAATAGCACACAAAATCATAAGTACATAATTCCAATCAAATGGTCATATCATGAAATTTCATATATCATGGTTTAGATTAACGAACCATTTCGACCTATGATCATTATTATAAACCGATTCATTAAAAGCCATTTGTGAGAAGTATGATTTTATCGATTTGTTCGTTAAAGCCCTTTCGACCTATACTCTAGATTAAACCTTTATGAGTCCAATCAACTTGTATATTCATGGTTTTCAATCATGAAATACCAAACATATACGTGCGCTAACATTTGAAACAAACCACAACAAGAAATCCTTTCGACCTATAGATCCGGTTATGATTTACCAATAAATTAGTTAGACACATATCAATTCAACCAAACTTATAAGCAACACCATAAATCTATATTGAAAATACCAAACACTCCATATCCATGTTTACATCATTCCAAACAAGTAAACAAGAACTACTCCATGATTTTTTCAACCAAACACAAAGTTTCAACAATCATATCAATAACAAACATCTTAAAAAGTAATAGAGTTTACCCAAAGTATGATTAAAATAAGTAAAGATGAAGATTTGAAGCAACCTTCAAGCCTCCAATCAACCGTACGCTTCTTACCAAACCGGAAAAATATATCAAAGCACTTTCTTCGGCCCTTAAGCAATCTACACGAATTTGGCAAACGGTTTTGGTCTTTTGGGAGTGATGGAGTGGTGAAATTCGTCCTTAGGGTGTAAAGAGAATTTTTCATGATGAAAACTAAAGCATATGGGTCTTATTTATAGTGTAAATGAACTCTTAGCCATCAAGTATGAAACTTGGGCCTAAAGTGTCATAAAAATGCCAGGGAATGAGTTATGGAAGAGACTTGATTGGACTTATAAGAGTTGGAACATTTATTCCTTCATATAACATGACTTGGGGGAGACATATTTATCTAGCCGGGCGGCTCCTCTAAAAGTCGCGTGGCTCCGTAATTCTTTTTTTAATTCAAAAGATCTAGCCGGGCGGCTGCTCATAATTTTCAGCATATACTTTTCTTGTTTCTTCGTTTAAGCTTCCTGATTGTGTGGAATTCGACCGTGGGTCTTTATCCTTTAACATAACTTCATTTTAACTTTACTTGGGACTTGGAAGCTTGAGTGATTGACTCTTTTGCTCTTGAAATGCTTCTCGAGCTTGATCCTAATGAGGAATTCTTCATACTTGTATAAATCTTTGTTTTTACTTTTTTTTGTTCTTTTTCCTCGCTTTCTTAATCTTGGCTAGCTACAAACATATAAATCCAACTTTGTGCAATAATAGTAGCAAAATCTCATTAAATTAACCAAATAACATGTATAAAAACCATGATAACGCTCCTAAAAACATACTCAATTTGAGCGTTATCAAATTCCCTCACACTTAAACTTTGCTTGCCCTTAAGCAAATCTAGAATTAAAGAAAATAAAATCCACAAGGTGCACAAGAATGATTAAAAAAATATGATGCAAATATATCAAGTACAAGTACGAGATAAGATTCATCGTTTTAAGCTTTTTGGTGAAAACCCGAGATGTTTGACAATACCCAAAGGTTTTCTTGCTTGATAAACATTTCTAAGCATCTCACGGAAAAGGAATGAAGTATAATTCACTCAAAACTCATTTATTTATTGTATTGAGTATATAAGACAAATCACACTTATAGCTCGGTCGTGACCAAATTTATTACCATAAGCTTGTACAAGAAACAAAACAAAAACAGATGGGGTGTAAGCACCAAGTGTGCACATCTATAGAGGGCTTTTATTGGATTGTAACATTTAGGCTTCGGGTTAATAAAGGGTATGAATAAGGCATGGGATTTTATATATGAGAGGGTGTATCATGAACATTTAAAAAGTCTAATACCCAATGTTGCTAGTTACCGTACAAACCGCAACCCCGAAAATGATTATAGTTACAAACTTTATTCAATCACATATCGATCACCACATATATATCACGTCTTAGCACATTGGCTAATCGATATCTCAAATACTTCATCTTCCTCCATCTTTATAAATATATAGCACATTAGCTATAATTGTCATTATTTTTTACTTTTTTTGACGACTTATTCTTTTTTCTTTCTCAACCACTTTTTTCATTTTTTTTCACATCACATCTCCCACACACTTCGCATAAACATAAACTATAAAAATACAAAACATGAAGTTGCGCATCTTCATCTTTGTCGGAATGGCACATTCAAACGCCGAAGTGTGGCTAAACTATCAATCATAAAAAACAATCCAACATATCACGCAACTAGCAACCAACTAATTAGACTTCGACAATGGGTTAAGCTAAGGTTTAAAGTTAAATAATTTTTTTACTTTTTTGGATTTTATCAAACGAACAGGATGGCTCAACGGGTGATCTAAGGGTATCAAGCACTAAAAGTGAGTGCTAACAAATGGGTCTATATGAGAGGTTAACTAGCCAATATGGCTAGATAAATATCATTAGATGTAAACGGAAGGCCATTTGGTTTTATTCATGAGGTTGCCTCTTTATCATGCATAAACACTTATATCACACGAATGTGATCTCGCTACGGCATTCGTAATGATTTATAAGCACAAGTTCTAGAATAAATAAAATCACCGACACACTCATAGCAAAAAAAATTGAGCATAAAAGTTGTATGCTATATGAAACAGACTCAAATCCTCACAATTTAGTGGAAAGGGCCATAATATGTGCTAGCAAATGTCATCGATCGTAGAATGGACTGCAATATTAACCGGGACACATCTTGAATTTTTCAAAATTTACCGTATTTTACTAGTGGATTGATCTAGTTATTCTAATATAATATCCTAAAAGTGTGAAAACAACTAGATCACAAGGGCAAACAAGTACAAAATAATTTAAAATTAGCCCAAAAATATGAAAATTTAAAAATCAATCACGTTTTCCCTATTTACTCACCCCATACTTGATGTGTCTCGCGACTACTAGTTTTAAATTTATAACACGAATTACCAGATAAAGCTAAGAACACACGGGCAAGTATGAGATGTAGCTAGTTTTGGTTGGTAAGCCGAGGTCGTTTACTAGGATTTGGGTGTTTTCAATTGTGAAGAATCAATGTAACAAGTAACATGAAAGTGGTAAAATGGTTGTCACGTCCCACAATACCATATAATTAACAACTAGCACAAAAATGATAAATTAAACAAAAATGCAATCAATATAATTAAAACTACTTGTTTGGAACTAGTATTCATATTAATGGAGTGTTGGATATTCGGGTAGAACTTTAGCAATAGCACACAAAATCATAAGTACACATTCTAATCAAAAGGTCATTTCATAAAATTGCATATATAACGGTTTAGATTAACGAACCCTTTCGACCTATGATCATTATTATAAACAAATTCATTAAAAGCCATTTGTGAGAAGTATGATTTTACCAATTTGTTCATTAGATCCCTTTCGACTTATACTCTAGATTAAACCTTTTATGAGTCCAATTAACTTTTATATTCATGGTTGTGAATCATGAAATACCAAACATATATGCGCGCTAACATTTAGAACAAACCACAACAAGAAATCCTTCGACCTATAGATCTGGTTATGATTTACCAACAAATTAGTTAGACACATATCAATTCAACCAAACTCATAAGCAACACCGTAAATTTATATTGCAAAATACCAAACACTCCATATCAATTTTTACATCATTCCAAACAAGTAAACAAGAACTACTCCATGATTATTTCAACCAAACACAAAGTTTCAACAATCATATCAATAACAAACATCTTGAAAAGTAATAGAGTTTACCCAAAGTATGATTACAATAAGTAAAGAGGAAGATTTGAAGCAACCTTCAAGCCTTCAATCAACCGTACGCTTCCTACCAAACCAGAAAATTATATCAAAGCACTTTCTTCGGCCCTTGAGCAATCTACACGAATTTAACAGATGGTTTTGGTCTTTTGGGAGTGACGGAGTGGTGAAATTCGTCCTTAGGGTGTAAGGAGATTTTTTCATGATGAAAACTAAATCATATGAGTGATGACATCAAATAACGTCTATTTTATAACATAATTTATTCCATCTTTATTGCTCGTTTTACATTATTTATGCATGAATTAATACTTAATCTGTTATATTAGTTATTTGTAGTAAATATGGAGCAATTGGTGAAGTTTAACTAAAAGGCGCGCATTTTGGAGCATAAATAAAGAAATCAAGAATCTACTGTTCTGAGTACGTATACACCGTATCCATCAAGGAAGATACGACATATCTACGCCTGAACTTCACAAGAAGCCACGAAGACTTGAAGACCTATACGCCGTATCCAGAAGATCCTATACGTCGTATTCGCGGATAAACTCAAGGAACTAATTCTAAACTCTATAATTACCGAACCATAAAACTAGTTTTAGTATGGAAGTGAAGCCCTAAACCACCAAGTCGACTAACAAACGTATAGAGGAGCATAAAAGGTCAGTAAAGAGCCTCGTGATCATAATCAAACTCTTGTAATCTTCGCGCAACCCAATACACGTTTGGTTTACGTTTCTTTACTATAATCATTCATATATGAAACCGTGTATAATTTTACAATGACTATCGGCTGATACCTTTAGGTATCAACCTTGTTTATGAAGATTTAATGTTTGGTTTGTCTATCTAGATTGTTTATTACTTGTTGCATGTTAATTATGTTTATCACATGATACTTGTTTATGTTTGATTATGCGTTTAATCTATTATTCAACTGGATCTAGTTTTATGGACACAGTAGGGTAGAGTCCGGGATAGAACTGCATATAGGTTATATGTGACTCTGGAATCATAGGACCACAAATTTAACTCGCTAGTGTCTCCCCCGGTTATAAGGGGTGGTATAGCTAAGCGGTGACTTAGGATTTACAAATGCATCCTACGACCTTGCTTGAAGCACTACTGACCGCGAACTACCAGCATATATAATTCGATTAAACATAAGTAGGTAAAGTCTTGATGAGCTAGGGTTCAATATTCACTGACATTAAATTCCTAAGATAGATTATAATTAACTAATGTATGCTTATGAGACATTCATTAATTGTGACAGGATTAATTAAATAATGTTTAGAAAGAAGTCCCGCCTAAACCTTATGAATGATATAACACCAACATAGTAATACAATCATTAAACCTTAGACAAAAACCTGCGTTTTATCCGATTATTCATGACTAATATATTTTCCTTACATTAGTGCTTGACTGCTTTTCTATCGTTTGTCTATCTTCTTGCGTGTGTTTATTGCTTTACTTATCATTAAAACCCTAGATTAGATAACCCAAACTCGTGCTAGTCTCTCAGGCTGAAAACCCTCCTTTTTTACCATTAGTTTTGGTTTAACTCAGGACTAACTTAGGATTAACTTAAACAACTAAAATACTGACAATTAAGTATTAACGTTCTCGCTCTTAGTGATCGACACCCTACATACCAACGAAGCTACAACTGATCGGGTACACTGCCTGTTAGTGTTGTTTTTAGGTAAAGTCAACAAAATATAAATAGTAAAACTTGATACATAAAATACCTACTCACAATGACACATCAAGTTTTTGGCGCCGCTGCCGGAGAGTGAAATTATTTAATTCTTATTTATTGGTATTTTTAGTTTAGTTTAACTTAGATTAGTTTGCATTCTATATTATTGCATATTGTATGTGTTTAATTTTCCAGCATTGTTTTTATTATTGTTCTGGTCGACTGACCAATACGGCGTATTCTAACTATTGGATACGACGTATTAACCTTTCGACATGATTACATCGTATTTATATTCAACAAATTAATACGGCATATTTAGTCAATTGAATACAACGTATTGATCATCTGATACATCAGCAGATAGCAAAACATGAAGGTAATTAAGGAAGAGTCTGAAGGGCTAGGATTGCCAAAGATCAATGATGATTTGTTCACTTATGATACACCACTTGGAACTGATTTTGATGAATTCAACCTATTAAGCGGAATGGATGATGATTTGTTTACTTATAAAGTTAAGATTCCTGGGCTTTTTATATTCCATGTGCCGTGCAATAGGTGTACGATTCGTATGATGATGATCTTGGTGTTTATGAACAATGAGTGTGCTTTGATGAAAATGAAAGTGTGTATGCTAAAGCAGTAATTTTCATCAAAGACAGGTTGGTGAGATTGATTGATGTGACTTTAGAGTAGTGGCTTGAATTAAAATATGGTGATCAATTAACGGTTGCTAACAAGGAAAAGGAGAACGTTATTACTACATGGTTGGTTTGAAGTTACAAGAAGCAATTTGAAGAATACATGGAAATCAAGAGACAATGGGAGGTGTATGGACTGTACACCAATGTGCTTAGAGATCTATATAACACTGAATTTTCTGTATGGCTTGCTTCGAAGTTTTGCAACCACATGACCATCGATTGGTACACAAAGAACGCGTTATGACTTTATTGGAAAAGAGGTAAAGAAATCAGAAAGGAAAATAAAAAAAAACAAAATGAAAGCATATAATCACAAAAAACAGAAACGATACAGAGACCCTGATGTAAAAGCAAACATCATCACTTCGACCTAACGAAAAGACGCAACATCCAAAGACACAGCCACCTCAAGCCGACTTCCCAGCCCGTGTCCTCCCCCCCCGCCCCCTCCCAGTCCCCCCGCCCTCGCACACCTCCTACTCCCCCCCCCCATCCCCCACCCGCCCCCCTCTTCACCCAGATCCTCCGTACTGCTATAAATTTACCCCCCGAACGCGTTCGCCTAAAAGAAGTGTTGTCCAGCGCCTTATCCGCAGCCTATCGTCCAACTATACCCCGGCCTATAATTTTGCGTCCAAGCATGATGCCCCTTTGCAGTGCTGGCGCACCACCTTGCAGAAAACTATTAACGCTCGCCACCGCCCCTCCATCTAATACTCTACAAACACCTCTAAACGCAAGGTCATTTTTTAATTATAATGAATTGAATTATCTTTTAAAGGTTGATACAGATTTCTATTAACACATCGATATAACAGGTTTCAATACATATGAAACTAGACCAAAAACGCATAGATCCCTGAATGGAATAGAGGCAATAACAAGTGGTTCCCCCAAAGAGCCCAACTAGGTTTCAGGCAAAATGGAGATCACCTTCTCACCAAGGAGACCTAGTTAGGTATTAAACGCTCCCATAACAGCGACCCTGATTTGTTCAACGGCAAGTGAAAAACCCAAAGGCCCACATATAATTGGAATGATTAATGGATTTTGCAAATAGAGGAGAATATAGTATAGGAATGTATCAAATCCAACCCCAAGTTGGTTACATGACCTACTTTCAAGATTATGAATGGTATGATAATCTGATAGATGGGAAATTAAAGGAAGAGGCTTTAAAGCAAAAATCCATCTATGAAGGGTCATGGGGGGATGCAACTTGAGGAGTGTTAGACTTTTATGCATGGTTGAAAGAATGCTTTGGGAACTTTCACGAGCTCGATTATGAGGTAATGATAAAGCTTGAAGAATGTTGGTGGGCAATGAATGATAATGAATGTTCTTCATTTACAGATTGGGGAAAGCGCGTGCATGAGAAGAAAAACTAAAGACAACTCTAACTTAAAGACTTTGCTGTAAAAAAAGTGCTTACCAGGAGACAACCTAATTTTTTTAAATTTTTATCGAGTCTGTCTTCCCAGTTAGCCGATACGGCGTATCCAACTCTAATGGATACTGCGTATTGACTATCAGGGCGTTATCCGGTCTTTTATTTTCTTCACTTTTTGAACTTTATTGTCAGTTCAGTCTATACGACGTATTCGTTAAACGAATACAACGTATTAGGCGGCTGACCCGTACGACAGATAATTTTTACAGGTCTCAATACGATGTATCATGGTTTAAGGATTTTATTTTTTTTCTTCTAACCGAATGATAGACTAGAGACAGAATTGCAATTGTTTTCTTATTGATAATACAAGACTTACTGAAATGATAAATTTTGTGGAGTGCTTACTTTCTGGAATTCATGTGTGTTATAGTCATGCTGGCATTCAGACGCATTTACAACACACATTCTTTATCATAAACGCAACATGGAGGATCGTACCGAGCAAATCCCAGGGGAGTTTCTCGTTTTAATTCTTTTAATTTTTTGTTTTTAATGTTATATTTATACAATGAGGTCGTTGTATATCTCAAGTGGGGGGAGGAGAATTAGAACGCTTACTTGTCCATATTTTCACATTAATATGCTTAAATTATGCCTAAATTTTAAAAAAATTCAAGCATACTTTTGTGAAATTATTAGTCGCAAGACCTCACACACATAACCTTTATTAGATATTGTGAGAATTTAGCCTTATTCGTTTCTAAATGTTTACCCAAATTCCATAAAATATGAGTGTGTCGGTGATGTTGTGAACTTTAGAACTTGGCTTGGTATATCTATTCGACACCACAATAATAAGCACTATTTTTAATAGATGGAGTAACCTTTTTAAACTGGTAAATTTCTAGGATTACACCAAAAAGCCTATACATGTGATATTAACTAACTATACTGGTTAGTTAACCCCCGTATAAACC
>BQNB010020092.1:0-13018 GCA_026074375.1 Tanacetum coccineum | reverse complement strand
CATAAATGCCATCATGCATTAGTGACCATTGATTAAATGATCCAATGGTGTAGATCGCTTTAAAATAGTTTTGTAGAGTTCTGTCAATAAAATGAGTTCTCAATATAACGCACCCCTATATATATATAAATTTTTATATATAAAATTTTATTGATCTTTTTATACATATAAATATATAAAAAATATATATATTTATATAAATTCGGTTTTCGGTTTAGACTGTCAAACCCATATCCAACCCGAGAACCGAATTCGTAGTTCGGTTCGGTTCGGTTATTAGTTCGGTTCTGTTGTTTTCGGTTCGGTTCGGTTTCGGTTTTCGGTTTTTTCAGTTTTTTCGGTCTTTTTGCTCACCCCTACAAGATGCTTTTATGAACGTAGTAAAAACTGAAAAATTCATATCAATATTAGGGTGGCAATTGAGTAGTGTTCGGGTTGACCTGCTCGGATTGACGGGTTATTATAACCTCTATCCAAACATGACCCATTTATTAATCGTGTTAAGAAATTCAACTTTAACCCAGACGTGCATAACATGTGCAACCCGTTTCTGACCGTTAGAGGTTAAACGGTAAATAAGATTGATGGTTTGTCGATTTAACTAGTATAAATGAAAAAATTATATAAGGATCTAAAAAATGATAAACATAAAATACAAATAACTATACGGCAATTTCAGTGATATATAAGTTATAATCGTAATTCACTCATATCAAGTACATAGCGAAATACATTTGTTCCAAATCCAACATAAAATTCAAGTTATATATTTTATTTTTTTAGGCTTATATATACTTAAACGGGTTCACGTGTTAACCTGTTTAATACTTACTCAACCCAAACACGACCCATTTATTAAACGGGTTAAATGGGTTGACATGTTTTTGACCCAAACCCGTTTATCCTCAGCCCAAACCTGTTTAACTTCGTATCAAATTTGTGTAATTTATTGTGGCGTGTCGAAAATTGCCACCCCTATCAATATGTGTGATATCTCTTTTGTCATATTATCATGAAGACTTTTTTATTTTTTTTGAACATAATATTATCATGAAGACTTGAACTTATTATGCTTTCATGCTTAATTTGACTTTTGATAAAATTCAATTCAATATTTCAATGGAGTTTTAGTTACATAAAGAACCCTCTGTGCCCAAAATTCACATTTACTCAACCTTTGCTTATAGCGTCATACAGTTGTATTTTCACTATAATATTTAGACTTGAATACTAAGAAACATAATGATATAATCTACTTATTATTTATATAACAACCAAATTAGATGCAAACAACTTATTCCTTACGCAATTTCATGCATAAGTTTTGTATTGTCTAAACGGGTAAACGAATGTGGTTTTTTCTTTTCAGCTTATCTGAGAAGGATAAGTCTTTTTTACTCGGATATACGCGGCCTCATTGGGTTAATCTCGGAACCGTTTCCGACCTTTCTTTGACTAGCTCTAAATGTACACATCTAGCAATGTCTAAACCCTTGATCTTTGGTTTGAAAGCTAATAAACTTACCACTAGACCATAAGAGCACAAGGTATGGTGAGCCAGGGCTCAAGCCATTGACGAAAACGCCTCCCCACGACGCGAGAACCACACTGTGGGTGGCGTTTTCACCACTCGCGCCGCCACCACCAGCCCAAAGCGACTTGAAAACGGGAGAAGCTGTACCGCTTCTCGCGTTTTCAAGTCGCGTTTTCGTGTTTTAATTTTTTTTATAGAGGATGCTATACCGCGTCCATCCGGGGCTCCTTGAAAGTCTAAAAGTCAACGTTCCTCGGCAAGCTCATCCGCCACTTCCTGTTCGTCTAAAAACCGACTAACCGAGTTCTTTCAAGAACAAATTCAATTGGACCGTGAAGCGAAAAAAGAATCATTGGATCGTGAGCTAGCGGCTAGACTCGTGGTGGTTGAACTTCAAAAAAGAAACGAAGATTTGAAAATTCTTACTTTCGACACTATGGGGATGAATCCAGAAGACGCGGCTAGGATCGAGGCTTTGAAAGAGAAAGCCCGGGCGACGTATTTTAACTTTTAGATTGTTGTCGTATTTTATTTATGTTTATGTTTTTTTCTATTTAAGTTTATGTTTTTTTTAAGTTTATGTAATGTTTTTTTAAATTAATGAAATTTAAGTTTTAAGTTTATAAGTTTTTTTTATAAAAATAAAAAAAAATAGAAAAGTTTTCTATAACATCAAAAAATGTGGTGTTAACCAAGGAGACACTTTTTGGTGTTATGGGAATTTTTGGTGTTGTGGAGAAAAAAACACAATTTTTGTCATGACTTGACACCATACCTAGTGCTCTAAAATGGCGGTTCACTTGTGTATATTACCTCCTCACACAAAAAAATGCACAGTATTTAGCTACTTGCAATGTTTTAAAACCCGCTTCGACCTGGTCGGTTGAACCGGTTTCGATCGAAAAAGGGGTCAAATTAAACTGTGTTTTTTTATTTTCGAAACCCAATTAGACCCCACGGGTTTGAAGAGACTTGTGTCGACCCGTTTCTCAAGACCTGACCGGGTTTTGTTTTTTTCATGTTTTTTTACTACTCCTCCGTCTCATTTTTATTGTCCACGTTTCCTTTTTGGGATGTCTTAATTTAATTGTCCACTGCTAAAAATAGACAGAGAAGTTTGATCAAGTTTACTATATTACCCTTGGTTGAAATTATTATTACAAACTTTAAAGAAGACCTAAATTAATTACCTAAGGGTAAAACTGTCTTTCTGTCAAAAAGTAAGAAAGAGAAAGCAGTAATAAATGCACTTTTTTTAAACTGTGTGTTTTTTGTCTGGGGACAATAATTTTGAGACCGAGAGAGTAATAAAACAAGTAAGTCGACCGGGTCTTTAAACACTGTTTCCAAAGCATCGGCTATTTGACATTCAAACAAGAATGTCGATATATAGTAGAATTACATGTGAACTGTGGGGCCTATAGTCGTATATATGATCCTGTCACATGATAGTTTACAATGGCCTTTTGCATCTAACTTATTGGCATTATTTATATTTTTAGAGTACCCTTCTTTTGAATGCTTTAAATTATTGTAGTTATAATTTCGCTTTTAATTCTTTAGCATGTCCATGAGACACAAAATAATTATTTTGTTCTGTAAAATGACAAACAAATATAATTCAATACAACTACTTTCTAGTTTTTCTTTATATATTAAAAGGCTTTTGAGTTTGAACTTTTGATCCGCCTAAGAGTTTGTGGGTGTATATGTTATATGATATGATTGTTATATGATACATGCTGATGTGTCGACACCTATAATAGTTATACGGTGAAACTACACTTTGCACTCTTAAAACTTTACGGGCGGTTTTATTATAATATTTTCACTAATTTGTAAAAAAAATAGAAAAAGAAAAATAAAAACATTAAGGAAAAAGGTGTCACGGGAATGAATGAATGGAAAAAATTGTCATTTTATGCCTATCAATTATTTTGCACCATGCTGACAAAACTGAACACAGCGACACAACCTTATAGGGTGTCCAAAAATAATGTATGTGATGTCCAAGTCCAACTAATGATGTTGTGATCGTTAATGGCGCGTAGCTCAGTTAAAAATAGGCGGGGTTATCTTTGCACCCAACAAGCGCAAGGTTAAGGGTTTAGTCCTTGGCTCCCGATAGCCACAGCTGAGTGAGTTATGTATGCCTTTGCATTATAGAAAGTCAGCTCATTGTGAGCCGGTTTGGGTTACCGGTTATTAACCTTTTGCACCCGACTAACGATGTTGTGTTCCATACCAAAATGTAACAATTGTGATTATTGTAAAAAAGACAAAAACATAGTACTAATTAGTTCAATTAACTTTAGTGCTTTTGTCATTAACTATACATACACATGTGCATATGTTGACACAAAGTAACACACATATATATAAAGAGGAAAATATATAGCAATTGAGAGAATTGTAACAAGTGCAAATAAGAATATGGAGGATGGTTCTGATTCATATCAAACTGAATTTTCACAAAATGAACCACAACAATTCTCAAAATTTACCACATCTATCCAAGTAAGTACTCTATTTCTCAACAACCTTAAGTAGCAACGTCAACCTCCTGAAAAGGGAGGGCTTTACTCGTTTTGAGTATGTGTTGAGGTGGTTCAAACCCCGTGGATTAGTCGGTCAGAAAGTCGAAGATTCATGTGCTTGTTTTTATTATTCAGGAGTTGAAGGATTTGTGTTCACAACTTCATGCAGCAGCAGGATACTGTGAAACCACTTTCTTGAATTCCAAACACAAGCATTTGTAAGCTTCTCCTTATTTCATTTGATTTTGTAATATCTTGCT
The DNA here is from genome assembly GCA_026074375.1 of Tanacetum coccineum. NCBI lineage: Eukaryota > Viridiplantae > Streptophyta > Magnoliopsida > Asterales > Asteraceae > Tanacetum > Tanacetum coccineum. The sequence goes on along the minus strand of BQNB010020092.1, from coordinate 8,687 downwards.
TGTACATAGAAATGGGTAGATTTTGTTTGTTTTTAAATAACTAGGATCTCACACGCCAGTTTTACACGTCTTGTCTTTGTTCGTATAAGAACTTACAACCACTAGATGAAACGGTCGACAGAGCTAAACGAGAAAAAAGTCCCTCTCATCCTGAATAGAAAAACGGGTGAGGTTTTACATGTTTAGGATACCGGGAGAGGTGAGTCTTTGACTCAGATGTACGTGGCCTAAACCAAGGTATCTCAGTAACTGTTTCCGACCATTTCCCTTTCCACCCCAAATGTATCTGGTAAGGTTTGAAACAATGGACCACGTAGCGTAGTATTTCAAAATCATAGTTTAAAAATTTTAAATATGTAACAAATATATGATAAACCAAAGAGTGTTTGTAAGTTGGTTCATCCCAATCTGACCCATTTTGACCCGCCACATAATATGCATGCTAACTAAGTCCTTTGTCTAATATATTTTATAGTACTTGTTACTGAAATTTCACGGGTCTTATTTACACGCAGAGTCGTTGAGAACACCAAGGAATACGTGTGTAGGGCAGTAGTCGCAGTTGTGGATCATCTTGGAAGTGTCTCGGCAAATCTTGATCACCATATTTCAGAAGCAAATACAAACACTATCTCTCAGACCGAAGTTAAAATCGATTCCTTGAAACAGGTTAGTTGTTTCTGTAGACTAAATTGTCTTTTAATCTTGCATATTTGACAAAGAAAGTATTATTTGACGTCCGTTAATCAAGTTTTTCATTTTCTAACATATGTGTGCAGAAAATCTCTATATGCCAAGAATATTCCGACAAGCTTGCTCGACCAAGACTGACTTGGAATGTGACTACCCCACGATATAACTCTCGTTACTTAAAACCACGTAAGATATTGTCTTTAGTACTTCAAATAAATTTGTTTTTCATTCTTAGTATTAACATGTTGGTTTTTATCAGCTGTCTCAGATGTTTTAAGTCCAAACAAGAACTTAAGGTAATAATACTTAAAGGCATTTACCAATATCATGTCATAGCTTATTGAATCAGCTAATTATACACTGTTATTGTTTGGACTTATTTCTAAAGGGACTCTAGCGGCGAAATTGTTGCAGACAGCGCCAACATCAACCAAGGGTTCAAGATAGATGAGGAAGTTCCGCTTTTCTTCTACACTTGTATTTACAAAACGCCATCATATCGTTTTGGGGACCTGGCATCAGTTAAAAGTGACAAGACTAAAGATTCATATTCGTCACTTTCTGGTAGAACTACAAATTCTTAACAGAATAGATTTTGAAAAACACAATTTAGGTGAAACTTTAACTCATTTATTGTTTTTGTTTCAGCTTTAGAAGCTTTACCGGTGCGTGATAACTTGTCTATTCAATCAAAACCTCAAGCCTTATCGTTTCAGTTACAGGTAATGCGTGTTCTGTCATCCGTTTGATTATAATCTTCCCTTAAACCGCAACTTTATTAATGTAATTATGTAAATGTACTTTGTTAACAGGACAAGCGTAAGAACAAACGTGGTACATTGTTTAGGAAATCATTAACGAGCAACGAGATCTTATCAATCATAAGAAGGAGAAAATGATTACGACATCATATCATTTTTTATGTTATAGATTCGATATCAGTTTAACGACGAGTGTAGCTCGTATCAATATTCTAGTTTTGCACATCTATAACTAAACAGTGTATCTATTTTAACATCAATTGTTCATTGTTATGGCACAATAATTTGCTTAGTGAATCTATATGACATGATTTGAAATCTCGGGGGGGGCTCAAGGGTAAATCAAATAAAGAGTTTGCAGCGCAGCTTGTTGCGCGTTTACCTTCCACCACTATGTAAATTCTATTTTAAGTTCAACTAATAAAACTTAACTTTCATTTTTGAAGGCCTTCGATTTTCTATAACCTTGTATATATCGTCATTTACATGTTATGTGGCCGTCATTTTTAGAGATTTAATTGGGGATAATTACATGGAAATATATCCAACTTCTCACTTTTTGTATTTCTGTGTAGCCTACTATTTTTTTTTGCAAATCTGTGTAGCCTAAGGTGGTCATGCGGTACACGGAACATACCGAATTCAAAAGTTGGCTGCAAGGATTTGCCAAAAAAATAGTAGGCTACACAAAACTACAAAAAATGCCAAGTTAGATACATTTCCAAACAATTATCCCATTTAATTATGTAAAATCTCAATTAGCTGATAAATGTTAGACAATCGAAAAAATTTGAGCCTGTTATGTTTTTCAAGCCTACAAATCTCATATATTTTAGTATACAGTATGAGGTTTTCAAAACCCAAATCGGTTGGGGAAATGTATTTTTGTTTGTACATATACTATGGTGTGTTATCTGATGGTTAAATTGTGGTTTGTACTATGTTGACGGATGTTATGCTACTTGCACATCATTCCGCAACTTATACAAATCTCATATATTTTACTCGCGGTAACAAAAAAAATATATCTCAAGTGGGCGGTTTAAAAATTGTTATTGTGGGTGGATAAACTATGTCAAAACAAAAAACTTATACAAATCTCATATATTTTACTCGCGGTAACAAAAAAAATATATCTCAGTGGGTGGTTTAAAAATTGTTATTGTGGGCGGATAAACTATGTCAAAACAAAATACAAAAGATAACGACAACACTCTTCCGGTCACCCTTAGTCATCAACTTATACAATTCAGCAAGACTTGCACATCATACCGCAACTTATACAAATCTCATATATTTTACTCGCGGTAACAAAAAAAAATATCTCAGTGGGCGGTTTAAAAATTGTTATTATGGACGGATAAACTAAGTCAAAACAAAATACAAAAGATAACGACAACACTCTTTCGGTCACCCTTAGTCATCAACTTATACAATTCTCATATATATAACACAATTTGGTATCACCAACCTTGTGTAACTTTCAAAGTACCTCCCCTCCCTTTTTATATAACTTTCAAGTTTTGTATTGCACTTTTATATAACTTTCATGTTTTGTATTGACTTTTTTATGTAGGCGGATATTCGTCTATAACAACGAGATTTTATAATGGTTGATAATCATAGTACTCCTTTCATCCCATTTTTATTGTCCTTATTTGATTTTTTGAAGTATTTCTTTTTTAATTTTCATCTTTAATATTTTTGTTTGTGTTATATAATACTTGATGCAGAATATATGAATAGATTGGGTTTTAAATATATTTTCATTGGTATAATTTTCATAAAATATTATATAACACAAATAAAAATAATAAAGATTAAAGTTGAAAAAGAAATACTTCAAAAAGTCAAATGAAGACATTAAAAGTGGGACGGGGGTAGTAGTGATATTTTGGTTAATTGTTTCGTGTAGCGTTTATGTATAGAAGGCAAAATTATCAAAATATAACGTTTATGAAAACACACAACTAAAGGCTTAAAAAATTAATTAAGAAGTATAAGACCACAATATGAATGAGATTGTTAGTAGCGTTGGGCGGGTTGTAAAATAGGCAATTATACCAAAGATGTTCATATTTATAACTGAATATCTTTTATAACCAAATTTGTGAATTTAGGTGTTGTAACATTACTATTTATAACACGATGGACTCTGTTGAGTAGCTCCACCGCTTCGGATACAAGTCTTAAACACATGTTGACTTTCAATGCATGATTTCTCATGTTTTGTCACTTTGCACGAGGTGCTTTGCGAATCAGTCACAATTTGTTGTCGTTATACTTTCCAGAGCATGTATGTAAGCTATTTATCATCAATAACAAAATCTTTTATATAATTGAAAAATTATATGATTTTTGAGTAATTTTGCTAAAACAAACTTATTAGTAAAAGGATTAAGCTAATAAGATTAATCGATTATGACATGTGGCAAAAACCAAGCATCATAATTTGCCAATAAAAAAATCAAAAGTCTTCAATTTGATCAGATAATGATAAAAAAAATTCCTTCGTAAACGTTTAATTGACCGGTTAAAGGAGGGCTTTTGGAAAAATAAGTCATGGGTTGAATCTCAACTCTCGTAGCTTGGTCCTTAGTGAAGGGTCAGTCTACCGACCCAAAAGGGTGTACGGGGTCAAAATTTCTCTGTCGATTTAAACTTTTTGGAGAGAAATCAAAATGTCAATTTCGTGAGAAAAGAAAGTTCTGAAGAGAAAGTGTGATTGTGAAAACTTTTATAACAAGATAAAAAAATTGCAAAAAAGAAATGTTGAGAGTGGGATTTGAACCCACGCCCTTTCGGACCAGAACCTTAATCTGGCGCCTTAGACCAAACCTCGGCATACTCAACTTGCGGTATATCCAAATGCACATTAATATACTTATTAAATTTACTAATGAATATCTTGATTTAGTACTGTATATTTTATAACTTTATGTTACTTAGCAATAATTTAATGGTGATAATAGCTTTGTTTTGCTAACTTATTATCTCCCTCCTTTGGTGCCTGTTGAATTTTAGTCCTCTTTATTATAGAACTTCAAAACAAAACAAGCTACTGATTAAAGGAAATTACTAGGCCCAATTCAAGAGGGACAAGATCTCCAATGCAAAAGAATAATGTTTGAAACAAGCAAAAGAACCCGCGCGTTGCGGCGGGGCTAATTTTTTCCCGAATAATTTTTTTTTTACGTTTTGGGAGGGTTTTTTTGGGCTTATCGTTATGGGCGGGGCTATTTTTTTAATATTTTCTGTTTTTTGTATGATTCGGGAAAAAAAAATTTGCGTTGGGACGGCTTAATTTTTTCCCGAATATTATCTTTTTTTGGGACTTTTTGTATTTTTTTTACGGGAATTTTTGTGTAAGAAAAATCGTAAATAGTTTTAAAAGGTAGGGTCCGTTTTCTATTTATTTACTTGAGCCAGATTTTAGGCTATTTTTGGGTGTTTTTTTTGTTGCTAAGTTTTTTCCGGATATTGTTTTCCTTCTTTGTATGAATCGGAAATTTTTTTTTGCGTTGGGACGGTTAATTTTTTCCCGGACAATTTTCTTGTGTTTGGGACGTCAGAATATATTTTTTGGGCCGATGAATGTAAAAAAGTTGTGAACAAAAAAACTTGACGTGATTTTTTGTTAATTTTTTACGGTGAATTTTTTGTGTAAGAAAACGTAAATAAGTTAAAATGTATGAGGACCGTGTTGTAATTTTTTACTTTGGGCCGAGATTTTTTGGGCCACATTTTATGTGAATTTTAGGCTAGTTTGTCGACAAATGTGTATATTAGTAATAATTTTTTTTATATGGCTTATTGTGTTTAGGGGCCTCATGTCTAAAGTGGGTGTTTTTTTGCTATATGGTTTATTTTATAAATGGGTTGTTTGTTGTGACCATATCAATTATTTAAAGTTATTAGGTATCGAAGATATTTCCGCGTTATTTTTTTTATCTGAATACATCGGACTTGTGTAAGAACATTTTTTTCTTGTTACTCCCTCTTTGGGTGCTGTTGAGTTTAGTCTCTGTATATGATAGAAACTCAAAAACAAAACAAGCTACTGATTAAAGGAAATTACTAGGCCCAATTCAAGAGGGACAAGATCTCCGATACAAAATAATAATGTTTGAAATTTACTATCTAAAAATAAAAGAAACATAGTAGGTTACTAATAACATCTATTGCTAATAACTGCTCAAAACTAGGTCATGGACGGCTCAACTTTCTCGAAGGCCTAAAGCGAAAACTTAAAATGAGGTCTTTTTATCAAAGTTATTTACCAAGAAACCCTTTACATAAAATTTATTTTTCCAAGTTTTTTATGTAAAATCTTTGATTAGTTTTTTTTTAAATCAATATTGTATAATAATTCGTTTCAATTGATCAATGAGCTAATAAATCTATTTTTTTGTTGACAGTTTCTATCGTAGATAACTTTTAATTAACTTTAGTTTTGAACTACTCTTTTTGTGCTGAAGAAACTATTACCGAAATGATTAACATTATTTTATACGCCATATAAGTATTACGGAAAGAGTTTAGATTTATAATTCTTTTTTATATATCCGGTGAAACACTTTTCATATATATATAATTTTTCTCACAACTCTTAGCTTTAAAAATAAATCTATACCATTAATATCCAAACGTTTGATATAATATGGCTTTAAGAACTTTTAAGGTTCAAACAACTACCTCCTCAGCTTGTTATCATATAGGGATTTAAAATTTTTAATGCTAAATAGTAAACGAAAGATACAATCATAGAATTTAAATTGGTCAAATTTACTTTATAATAATGAAATACTTTGAGCTGCAATGTATAAGAAATAATCGGTTCTAAAAGTCTTTTAGCCGATTTTTGTAGTTTCATTGTCAACATCGTTATCATATTTTCTAGTTTTACAGATAGCTCGTTTTCCTTTCAAACTTTCGTTCTACATTCGTTTTTCTTTAGTGAAAACTAAAGCATCATTAAAGCAACTTTTGATTAAAGAATGATATATGAGTAGATAAGAGAGCCAGAGAGTGAAAGTATGAATGTGGGTGTGAAGAAATAAACGTCGGTACATGAATGTTAATGATTAAATGGTTGCTATCATCAAGCTTAATTTGACATTTGCTTATTTTTAATGCAAATATGAGTCTTTTATATACTTAATATCATTGGGCTTAGATTTCTACAACTCTGGAAATCAAAAACAAAAAAGGCTCAAAATTTTGATTATTTAACATTTATCGATAAACTAGGGTCTTGAATAATCGGATAATGGAAAGAAAACACGTGAGTGACATTGTATATACACAAGGTCCTAGAAAATCCGAGGCCTTAAAAAAATGGGGCCTAAAGCCCTAGCTTTACTTGCTTTACCCTTGAGCCACCACTCAACTAGGTGTAAACTGTCCCCCACCACTCCACAATTTCATTTTTTTGTTGACCCAGTGGATCCAACCAAATCCCGAAAATAGCATTAAGTTGATCTGGTTCATTTGAGTCCGGGTCATATGTTTTGACCTGTTTCTGTTTCCTGGACCTGTAGCCGAGTTGTATCAGTATATTTCTATTAGTTTTCATTATGCAATAGTCTTGCGAAGGTGATAAATAACTACATTGCATACGTTTTTTTTGTTTTGTGTTTCTAACATTTGTGTGCAGACAATCTTTATATGTAACAAATATTCCGACAAGCTTGCTCGGCTAGTATTCAGTGTTAATGGACTAGTATTCGGTAAAAATGTTTTGTATTCTTGACATTGATTAAAAACTTGAGTTTATATTCGACAACACGAGTCCCAAACACAAAAAAAAACGTTTTTTATTCTTGACACTGAATAAAATTTGAGTTTATATAAGTACTTAGAAATTTAGGGGAAATAATCATTGTTTTGTGTGTGATGAAATGTCTGTGAGCTAAAAACACCAAAACATGAAGGAATCCAAGCGATCAAAGGCGCGAATACGCGCTGTTAACAAAGTCGACCACATTAGCAACTTACCAGATCCTATTCTACACATGATACTTTCGCGTCTTCATTCAACTGAAGAAGTCATTTGAATGTGGTCTTCAGTTCCATCTTTAAACATAGATTTTACCCGAAAAGTAACAGAGCCGCCATACACATTAGTCCATAAGAATGAATTTAAAGAGTTTGTGGATCGGGTTTTAGCAAACAGAACACTTGATTTGGATAGTTTTACTTTAAGATGTCTGCTTTCGTATGATATGTCGACCATTCGTCAGTGGATTGATCTCGCTGTTATGCAAAAAGTTAAACAGCTTGACTTGGCAATTTCCGATGAGAACCTTCATTTCATGTTGCCAAGTTGATCTTTGTGTGGTTTGATCTTTGAAATTACTTGAGAATTGTTTTTTTTTCTATATTAGTAATAGTATGCCTATTTATAAATACTTAAGTAATGTGATAGATATTGTATTGATTGAATGAATTACATAAAAGATGACATATCTATTTATAATAAATAGATAGCTTTGTAAATAAGCAACATCAAACCTAACCCTAATGGACCACAAGCCCACAATCGGGCTTGGGCCACTTATTCGTCTAACACTCCCCCGCAGTTTGAACGGGAGATGAACGAACGCTCAAACTGGTACGAAACTCATCAAATAAACTAGTAGGTAAACCTTTGGTGAAGATATCCGCATACTGATAACGTGACGGGACGTGTAGAACCCGTATAGCACCGGTAGCAACAAGATCCCGAACAAAGTGAATGTCAATCTCGATATGCTTCGTGCGTTGATGTTGCACGGGATTAGAAGAGAGATAGACGGCACTCACATTGTCACAATAGACAAGTGTAGCAGTGGCTAGAGGTGTATGAAGTTCACGTAATAGATTACGTAACCAGCAAGTTTCAGCAACCGCATTGGCAACACCCCGATACTCAGCCTCAGCACTAGATCGAGAGAGAGTAAATTGGCGCTTCGATGACCAGGAGAGAAGATTGTTGCCAAGAAAAACACAATAACCAGAGGTTGATCGACGAGTAGTGGGACAACCCGCCCAATCCGCATCTGAGTAAGCCACTAAAGATGACGTCGTAGAGGAATAAAGCTGTAATCCATAGGACAAGGTGCCACGCACATACCGTAAGATCCTCTTGAGAGCAGAGAGATGAGGCTCTCGGGGGTCATGCATAAAGAGACAGACCTGCTGAACAGCATATGAAATGTCAGGCCGGGTAAAGGTGAGATACTGTAAGGCCCC
>BQNB010020091.1:0-65944 GCA_026074375.1 Tanacetum coccineum | reverse complement strand
TCTATTATTAACACCCAAGATAGTTTATACCTTTAGCTTTCTCGAGTTAAGGAGTGAGCAATTAGGTGTATCTATTATGTCGTTATGGATGTGTATATGTGGTTTTGTCGCCTTTTCTGGAGCATTGAGATCGGTTTAAATTATATGAGTATACCGGTAGTATATTAAATTCTAGAACTTGTTTTTGTGATGCATCCCGACACCGCATAGTAAGTATTAAGATTTGCTTGATAAGAGGTATTATGATTAACCCATGTTTTAAACCTGTAATTGTTATGATGGTCACACCAATCATATAACTATCCCACACCCTTGCTATGTACTTATTTTTAGTGCAGGATACCCCTAGTACAACCCTCCGGGCTAATCCTTTTTCATGGTTCTTGTAATTTTCTGGTTAAGCCGGACTATTAATGAAGAGCATTGTTAACCCTTAAACAAATCGTTACACCCAAATCGCCTTAGCCTACCTTGTATGTACTTACTTTTAGTACATTATTGTGTTTAACCCAAGTTAATTATTGAGTACACGGTTGCTAAGTCCTTATCCTTGTAAATACTATTTTAGGACGATTAGGATTCATGGTAGTATTTATTTGGCGGAAGAATGGGGAAGAAAAGTTAAATCAATACCCCCATATGTTTGTTAGATGATCTCCATGTTATTTTGATCCACCTCAAACCGGGTCATTAGTTAGATTGTAAATATCGAGCATGTAAAAGCTCAAGTATAGGGGTACGTGTTATAAAACCCATGTTATGATGTATTAAGTTATTTAAAAAAGGGAAAAATAGAAAAGAAAAAGAAAAGAGATTGATGTAAAGTTGTGTAAAGTTTGTATATCTTCGTCCGAGTCTTAGATTAGCAACCAAACCAGCGTGTATTCGTGTAAATAATTAGCTAACCCTTCCACTCCAAATTCACCCAAAGCCACCCAAATGCATCCTATCTGTTTCCGTTTCCATTATATGTTATCTTACACAACCCCACAACCCTTTAAAAGACCTCTTAGATAGTAATGAATAATGCCTGCACCTAGCGGTGGAGGTTTGATCATTTACCAAGCCTATGGTAATTTATATGCAATGACAGGTAATGACTATTGATTTTCCGTTTCTCCCATTATGTTATAAGTTATTATACAACCAAGTGAAAGAGAGAATCCCAAACACTTATGTGAGGTGCTAGTATAAAATTTATGTGCTTTTAATTACGAGGTCTAGAAGGTTGTGTTGTAAAATACTTTTAAAGAGTAGGTTAAATGACCATAATACTGCTATTGTCTAGGTTGAAAAGCCCATTTGCTTGACGACAAGCAAATCCCAAGTGTAGGGGTATTTGATAAGGTGTCATTTTATATACTTTTTTAGGGTCATTTAACCCCCTAAATCATGCATTTATGCCCAAAATAGGTACTTAATCATTCTTTTTTAGGTATTTAGCATTTGGAAGGCATTTGGAGGAAATACACGTGACTTGTGCTCATTTGGAGAAGAAACGAACAAGACTACGGACCTACACCAGCATCTCTCAAGATTATGTTCTCAGTGGCTGGAGACGGCGTCACAAGATACACGTGACGCCATCACAATTCACCTCATGACGGTGTCACAACATCTCATGACGGCGTCAGCTCGCACAACCCAGCCCAAGATCTAGAATGTTCTACTTCATGATGGCGTCACGATTAAAATGCGACGCCGTCGCAACGATTTTTCTATATATACAAACCTGAAATTAGGGTTTTAAGTGTGTAACTTTAGAGTAAAAAAGGGAGACGAACCTTAGTTCATTTGGCAACTTATTAGGACGATTTTAGGGCTTTAAAACCATATTGTACCTCCTTCATTCATGTTTTAATCAAGTAAAACTATCTTAATCATTCAATATGTCTTGTTGTTTGATTCATTATTGTTCTTGCTTTATCTTTAACATGCTTGGCTAAACTCCCTATTGTGTTCATTTATGATCGTATAAAACCTAGAATGTAGATCTTAGTGGTGTTGCTTCTTGTGATGAATATGCATGTTAGGCTTTAGAAAACCAGATTTTGTCTGTATCGCTGTTGATATGTCTAGGGAAACATGATTGTGTAGAAAGGATACCATCAGGTAACAGTCTTCATACTACCTTGCCCCTTATATGGTTGATCCGCTTTTAATATATTTCAAATGCATTTAATGTACTCTTAGGGGCCTTGTAATAGTCTTCATACTACCTTACTTATGTGTTGCCCTAACTGAATATTAAATAGACGGCAGGTTCGTGTAATCTATTCATGACTTAGGAAATAATTACATAGATCATCACAAGTGTGACAAAGCAACAACACCAAGAGAAGCAATCTAGCGAGTAATACATGATTAAATGAATACAATCTTTTTAGTATATTGTTATCACCATTACCATAGTTTATTATTTAGTTTAATAGCTAAAACCAAACCAACCTCTCAAACCATAGATTTACCTGCTTTCATAAAACATAAAAACACAAAAATAATCTTCTTTCAACCCCCAGAATTCTGTTAGATCGCGATCAAGCCTTCCCAACCTATTCCCCTAGAGAACGATAACAACCCCCGAGTCTTGCCTATACTACTACTACAACAGTTAGGTACTCTGCATAGGGAGTTGTAAAACTTCTTGTAGAAGTCCATTACGACAACCGCATCAGACCCCAATACAACGTATTCATTAAGTTGAATACGGCGTATTACTTTTTGAACCCTAAAAAATTGAAAACCCTCAATACGACGTATTCATTTATTGTATACGACATATTAAGTCTTTTACCTTAGCCATTTTATCTCAATATTGCGTATCCATTATATGCCCTATTAGGATTTCCTATACATCGTATTTACCTTAGTTCCTCAATACTCCGTATTGAGTATATCTGGATATGATGGTATTTTAAGACCCATATACGGCATATTGATCTACCTTTATACGTCGTATTGATCCCTCAGACCACATAGTTTGTTTCAATTATCCTAATTACTAATAACATTTAAATTTTGCAAATATGACACCACTACCACCTAGGGGGAGAGACACTTGTGGCTTAGATTCGATGGGCAAGATTATCTTGATGGTGATATTAAGGATTTTGAGGATAGGTTGGGTAGGATATATAATAGGAAGGTACATCAGGTACAGGTTCTTGATTTTGATGTGTTAACAAAGGAGATGGATCAGGCCATGACTAATAGACATAGGATGGAGCACACTGGTGTTGATGGTCAGGTGGTGTTTACTAGCCATGCTTGGAGGCAGTTGTTTGGGATTCGATGCCCGTTAGTTAGAGAGTTGATACTGGATTTCTTCAGCACGTGTAGGTTTGTAGATAGTTTGCTGGATCTGGATATTGCTGACACTTTTTAGTTCCTTTTAGGTGGGCTTAGACATCAGATGAGTTAGAGGCAGTTTATTTCAATTTTAGGATTGCACACTGCTGAGGAGATGGAGTCTGATGGTTTTAGAGCTTATTAGGCAGAGAGTTTAAAAGAGATAGCCTCTAAGGCTGATCTACGTGACTACTAGACTGGGATTTCTTCTGCTGGTGATTTTCTGAGCATATTCCCCTCTTAAACTTTAATTAGGGAGCCCTTGAGGAGGTTGTGCCAAAGGTTGATCATATTTTCTATTGCTAGGAGAGGTCAGGCACCTGAGAAGGTAACCACTACTGACCTGTTTTATTTGAGGAGTATGGATGAGGGGACGATGGTGAATGTCCCCTATTTGGTTGCTTATTATCTGTTCAAACATGCTTCAGGGAGAAAGGAAGGTGCTAAGATGTCTGGAGGTCATTTATTGCACGTCTTAGAGTGCACTTTAGGGTGATCACTAGGAAGAGCCTTTAGACGGTGACTGTGAAGGTTTGTGGGTTGACCACTATAGATTCCGAGGAGCTTATCAGGTTGCAAACTTGTGAGAGATTGGGGGATGTATTGACTTGGGTAGCGTTGGGTCCAGGGAGGCAGTAGGTTGGAGCTGTAGCTAGGGCTTCTCATATTAACCCCGAGGACCTAGAGTGGTTAGCCTTCGGTTTCTAGATACATCAACGAGGATCTAACCTGCTAGCAGACCCTCAGATGCTCACTCCGTTTTAGGGTGTGATCTTTCCCATTAGGACCATCCCCCAAAGGCTGAATAGACTTCGAGGTAGGTAGAATCCATAAGTTTAGGTGAAGAGTAGAATGGAGGTAGTGTCGTTGGTGACTGAGACGAGGAGTGAGTAGCGTTTTTTGTGTGTTTTCTATTGTGATTAATGTGATGGAATCACTCATTGGAAAAGAGCAGTTTCTAGGTTATTTGAGGTTTTGATGGGAGCATAGCTTTGCCAGCTCCAAACTTGCCCATAACACAGAGGACGTACACGGTCAGAGCACTGATGATGTCGCACCCTCAAGACCCAACAGGACATCGGACCAGCCTGATCCTTGGTCTTCCTATCCTTTGGTCCATATGGTTCTATCTTTCTATGGACATGTTCTATCATTATCTTGTTTGTAGTATGATGTATTCGGATTTGATACTTATTATTACTTACAGGGACAATAGTATATTAATAGATATAACTGTTTGGTTTACTCTTAAAAGGTAGGATTAATGAAGTCTAGCAGTAAGTTCAGTAAACGTTCGTAAAGACATAACAAATATTCAATTACTCATGAACTTACGGATGGGGACGATGTAATGATCAAGATGATGATAATGCAACATGAAGCTGGAAACAATTCTAAGTTAAAGACTTTTCTGAAAACAAAGTGCTTACTGGGAGGCAACCCGGAATGTATTTTCAATTTTGTTATTGAGCATGTCATCCCAGACTGTTGATACAGCGTATCCAATTTCAATGGATATGGCATATTGACTATCTGGACGTTATCCATTTTATTTTTTCTGCACTTTTAAAAACTTTAATGTCAAACTTGTCGATACGGCTTATTCGTTAAACGAATACAGCGTATTCGACCTCTGACCCGTACTTAGGATTTTTAATACAGGTTTCAATACGGCGTATCCTGAAAATGGATACGGCGTATCGACTTCCTGTACAGATTCAGTTTTCGTTTTTAGTTTTTACTTTCTAACCAACGATTATCCGGAGATAGAATTGCACTTGTTTTTTAAGCATTAATACAGGAACCTTCTGAATGAGATGAAGAATTTGATGTGCTTATTTTCTAGAATCTATGTGTGTTGTAGTCATGCTGGTGTTCAGACACATTTACAACACACATTCTTGCTTATATACGCAACATGGAGGATCATACCGAGCAAATCTCAGGGGAGTTTTCTGTTAAATTCTTTAATTTCCTGTTTTTCATGTTATATTTATACAACGAGGTCGTTGTATATCTCAAGTGGGGGAGGAGAATTAGAACATTACTTGTCCTTATTTTTACAAATAATATGACTAATTTATACTCAAATTTAAAAAAGTTTAGCACATTTTTGTGAAATTATTAGTTACATGACCCACACACATAACCCTAGTTTCCAATTGTGAGGATTTAGCCTTATCCGTTTCCTAATTTTTACCCCAAATTCACAAAAAAAATATGAGTGTGCCAGTGACTATAGTAAACTTTAGAACTTAGCTTGGTATACTACTCGAGACCACAATAATAAGCACTATTTTTAATAGATGGAGTGACCTTTCTAAACTGGTAAATTTCTAGGATTACACCAAAAAGCCTATATATATTATGATATTAACTAACCACATCGGTTATTTAACCCCCGTATAAACCCTTTTGTTTACTCTCATTTTTAGGGTAAGATACCCCTAGAAAAACCTGCCAAGCCATTCCTTTCATTTTCTTACACCACTAAATATTTATTGCATTACACCTTTACACCTTAGCCTACCCTGTAGATTAAGTCCTTAATCGGTTGCTAGTTGCTTTTATGTAAAGTATTGTATTTCCTGTGTTCGTGTGCGCATTTTCTATCTTTAGTTAGGTCGGGAAATTACACAATGCAATGGGATGTGAAAGTAGTATTTTTTATTTTCTGTGTATTTTCTACTTTCACTAGTATGATCGGAAATAGAATCTCGATTTATTGTATACGTAAAGTGGTGAAATTTTACACCTAATTTTCTTTCTAGCTGTTGTTTAAACTTAATCGATTTTATTATTTTGAGATAATCGGTTCATCTAAACTTAACCGATTTTATTATTTATATTAATCAATTATTCGTTGGTACGTGTTATAAACTAACGATGTAAAGTTATGTTGTATACTATTTCTAGTTGGTCGCAATATAAAGCAACTAAGTATATTTTTTTTATCAAGTGGTAGATATCGCCACTATTGTTGTATATTATATTATGGATGATTGAGAGTTGGCCGTTATGAGAACGCCAACTATGATTTGTTTTTATTAATCAATGGTCAAGACATATATGAGTCTAATTCGTGTCTATCCAAAGTGTGAGTTTTCGTGTTAAAGCATGAGTTAGTCTATGATTTTGTGTCTTTTTCATGGGCATGGTCGGGAAAGTAGCTAGCAACATTGTTTCTTATTTGTTTGGACTTAATCTATTTTTTGATTGTTTTTATATTTACACCAATTATATATTTCCCATAGCTAATCCCTAACCTTTGGTTTGCTCGGATGAGGGAGTGAGCAATCATATGTGTCTCATTCATGGATTTGAATGTGTATGTATGGTTTTGTCGCCCTTGTTGGTGTATTGTTGTTGGTAAAGGATTACTAAATTCCATACCCTATATTGTTCTTCATCCTAACCTTTGGTTTTACTCGAATGAGAGAGTGAGCAATCACATATATCTCATTCATGGATTTTTCTATGTATGTGTGGTTTTGTCGCCCTTGTTGGTTTACTACTATTGGTGAAGATTATTAGTCCTATTCTTTAGCTTATTCGAGTTAAGGAGTGAACAATCACAAGTGTCGCGGTCATGGATTTGGGCGTGCATTTATGGTTTTGTCGCCTTTTCTGAAATATTAGCATCGATAGAGATTAGAAAGAATGATCAACCCTTAAACCTAAACCCAATGTACCTTTTTAGACTTGTTACTCCTTAACTTTAATGGTGGAGATGTGTATCCTTGCCAAGCTTATGATAGAATACTCGCCATGACCGAGCAATTGAGTGAATCACTTAAATGTTACCACATAGATTAGTTGAGTGATTTTAGTGTTTTCATTTTCCTATTTTGTGGGATGTTTGGTTGTGTGCTAGTAGTTAAACGAAAAAATGCTTAATGGAAAAATCTTAAACCTTGGTTTGGGATACATTTTCATAAGTTTTCTAAAGTCTACTTGAGGACAAGTAAGATTCAAGTAGGGGGGATATTTGATGACATCAAATAACGTCTGTTTTATAGCATAATTTATCCCAGCTATATTGCTCATTTTACATTATTTATGCGTGAATTGGTACTTAATTGCTCATATTTATGATTTGTAGTATCGAGCAAAAGAGTGGAAAGTTAATCGAAAGGCACGCATTTGGGAGCTTAAACGAAGAAATCATAAAGACTACTATTCTGAAAACCCATACGTCATATCCATCAAGGAAGATACGGCGTATCTATGCCCTAAACTTCACACCGCATCCACAAAGAAAGTTTTATGCGTCGTATCCAGAAGAAAGCCATAAGCTGTATTCAAGTACAAGTCATGGAATATTATGGAATATAATAATCATGGAGCCCACTCCAAGAAACCCTAATACGCCGTATTAAACTCTTTCAATACGGCGTATCGACTAAATTCCATACTCTATAAATACCGAACCCTAATACGAATTTTAGAGGACACAAAATTTGAGAAGAGGCATTAACCACCAAGTTCGATTTTTAGAAGAGAAGAGAAGACAAGAAGGTCTGGCAACGCAATTCAATCCATAGCAAATCCCTTGTAATCTCTATACTCTAAATACGCATTCGGATTTTGGTATCGTTTATTATTGTTTAGTTTACCTTAATTGTTTGTCTATGACATTTGTATAGTTACAATGGCTATTGGATAATACCTTTAGGTATTAGCCATGTTTATGATAATTTAATGTTTGGTTTATGTTTATTTTGATTGCATGCTTATTCGTTGTGAGTTGTTTTATATTTATCAATTTATACTCGTTTACGTGCTTAAGTATGCTGATGTGTATTTTCTTTTAAAATATATTTTTATCAAGTTTTAAATTTATAAAACTCGATCTACCTAACGACGCACTAACGGGCAGAGAACCCAATCGTGGGTAGTATAGAATAGTAAATCTGAGATCATCCCAAGAGTTAAGGTGTAATTAGTTTTAATTTGAAAAGTCACATTTTGAAAATGGTTTTTAGAATTTGATTTAAAATAATTAACAATACAATAAAATAAATAACTAAAAGTAAAAGGATAGGAGATATCAAGAGAGAAAACGTGCTAACCTAGTTACTTCATTACTATTGTTATGAAGACAATTTCCTGTGCAATGTCAAACTATGGTTTCATTACTGGTTTCTAAGGTCGATAGACTTGAATGTGCATATACAGTCTATCCTATACTTCCTGCGATTTTGAATCAGTCCCGAATCATTTGGGAGGTAGGTTATCCAGGTTGCAGTGATTAATCCCAACTATTCCCAAAACATATCTAATAACCTATTAAGATTATTAACCCTCTCTGAAAGAGTTCCTGTGCTTTTTAAGTATCGAGTGATTTGTGCGGTGACCGGTCAGTTCCTACACCAGGTAAAGAGTTAGTGATCCTCCCTAGTACCCATTGGATCCGATCATGACAAGGTAATCTATTAATGGGGCAAGCTAGGTCCACCTGTACTACCAAAACCCAAGGTTACACAATAGTCAAGGAATATCTAATGAAACCATAACTTAACAGGAAACAATCATAACAAAAGTAAATTCATAACTAGGCCAGCACTTTAAGTGCTTAGCCGTTCATAGTAACAGAAACACGGTAAGAGATAGAAGAAATCATATATTGAAAACTCATAATTCTTACAGGATTCGTAATTTGAATGATTAAATACAAAAAGTAAGTAAAGTGTCATCTCTCTTAGACTCCAGGTGAAATTCTTCGAAGGTTGAAAGCCTTTGTCGCCTATCCAATTGGCTGTGGAGGAAGTGATGTCAGAATAGCTTGAATGAGGCCGCTATTTATAGATATCGAACCTGTTACGGCGTAACCAATAAAGGTGTTACGCCGTAACCAACTTACCCGGCATTCTATAATTAAGTAGCTGTTACGGCGTAACCAGATATGGTGTTATGCCGTAACCTTCATATAACTTCTATATGCACGTGATCTTCATTCCATATTTGTGGATATACATGGTTACAGCGTAACTGTATAAGGTGTTACGCCGTAACTATAACTTTGACAAGATTTCCTTCCAAATATAGGGTTACGGCGTAACTAGATATAGTGTTACGCCGTAAAGTCTTCCTTGATCTTCGTACTTGCTTAATTTATGTTACGGTGTAACCATTTTTGGTGTTACGCCGTAACATTCTTCATAATTTACACTTTAAGTCCTTTTTCCCTTGTTTCTTGTCACTTTCCTGCATTTCACCTGAAAACTATAAAACAATAGAAAATATCTCATTTTTGAGTGTTAGTAAGACATTTGCAGGTATTTTAGGGGGTATTTTGCCACCAAAAAGTATTAAATATTTGATTTTAAAACATTTCATAAAAAGATTTCTCGAGAATAAATTCAAGAAATAAATTTATAAATCTCTTATGCTAGAAAAACATCAAAGAACACCTTACGAAAAGGGGATAAAAAGTCACTTAGCTCTCCACTAGTCTAAATGTTTCATTTTCGGGGTGATCGCTCAATTGCACAGTTATAGCGTGTATTCTATCATAAGCTTAGAAAGTACACAAATCTATACCAGTTAGAATTAGGGTCTAAATAACTCTCAAAGGCAACAAGCGTATTTTGGTTTAAAGGGTGATTAAGGGTTAGGATAGACATGAGATACAAATTTAATGGTTGATAATGTAAAAACACAAAACAAATAGTCTAAAGTAATCTAAGGTTGTCATAACTAGCTACTGTCCATCCATGGGTCCAAGAGTCAAAGTTTGAAAATTTGATCTTCAATAATGGGCTACTAGCTCCATTCTTCATATGTATTGATATAATAATGGGCTACTAGCTCCATTTTACAAAGATGTTTTGGTGCAATTATGGGCTACTAGCTCCATTTTTTATTTTTTACTTTACACCATCTTTACATTTTTAGCACATGGGTGGCCTTTTTGTTGCACCCTCTTTTCTCCATGGTTAATATGCAAATGCTACAGGGGTTTATATCTTTAATTATTGCCCCTGCAACATTTGATATTACATGTACATCCCTCACTTGAGATAAACAATGTCGAAAGTGGTGATACAGGGGGGTCTTTATAGATCATAACTGAATGGTCTTCCACAAAAGCATATAATTCTCGTTCCTATTCCCCCGAACCATGGACTTATGTAGCCAGGGATTTCAACACAAAGAAAATAAAGATTACATGGTAGGCTAAGGTGAAATGGTGTAACGAAACATATAGAGTAGGTTGAAAACATAGATTGGTTTAACATGGGTGATCTAAGGGTATCTTGCACAAATAATGAGTGCAACATAAGGGTTTATCAAGGGAGGTTGACAAGTCAGTATAACAAGTCGATAAATGCACACATATAGACTATTTGGGTGATTTCCTAAGTGTTGCCTTCTTGAACTATCTATTTTGGCTAATCAATTAGGTTTCAAAATGATGTGCATGCCAAGTTCTAAAGTCTACAATACTACCGGCACACTCAATATTTTGGTGGATTTTTGAGTAACATGATGGAAACGGAATATTAGGCTTAAATCTCACCAAATAGTAATAAAGGGTAATGTGCATTCGGCAAAGATAAATTCTAGTTATTTAAGAAAAATTTGTCAAAAAATTTAAAATTGGCATAATTTTCAAAGAAAATTCGAAAATCGAAGGCAAAACATACATCAAGTATTAATTCTACTCCCATCCCCCTACTTGATTTGTACAATGTCCCTATTGTACATTTAAGGAAATGAAATAAATAAGAAAAGAGTAGAATTAAAAAAAGAAACTCCCTGAGCATTGCTTTAAGATTTGAAATTAGGCGAAAATCTATTAGATTATCTCCGTCTTCCCGCAAGCTCTTTATCCCTTGTGATCACAGAATCAAACCAAAGCATAAAACCATTCTACAAGAATTATGAAGTGTACAGGAAATACAAACCTAACTCACTTTCGTAGGAATCACGGTTGCATTTAGCATATGCAACAAGCCTTTTAAACCACTTGGTAGCCCAAGTGGACGAGTTTAGTCTCGTGAGGGCTTCCAGAGAACATACCCACAAAGTCCATTTATGTATACAAGGTTTGGACATGTTTAAAACTTAAATTTTTAAGATTTCAGAAGGAGGTTACGGCGTAACCATAATGGTTACAGAATGGTTACGTCATAATCAAATGGGAAAATTTTTAAATTTTTAAGGTGTTACAGTGTAACCTTAAAATCGGTTACGTTGTAACTGTAGTTGTTACGGCGTAACTATAGTGGTTACGCTATAACTGCTGCAATTTCAGTAAAGTTACCAAGTGGATATGAGTCGAGCCGGTCACGAGAATTGCCTCTTAGCTTTTGGATTATGTAAAACAAAGTAAGAAACATGCAAACCAACTAATGCAAAAAGAATTCATTAAATAAAAAATGGGTTGTCTCCTGACAAGCACTTTTGTTTATTACCGAGTCTTTAAGTTAGACTCATGACCATTCTACGTCATCCCGTCATCAATATATCCCTGAATCCAATCTACAACTTCCTGATCATATTTGTACTCGTTTCCCAAACTAAGGCAACCTCTGTAAAATCCTTTAATCTTTATTTTAGGCTTATGGATTCCTTTTTTCTTATCCTCGTCACTGACTTTTAACAGTGGTCCCATTGAGTTATGTTGTTTTACCGTTAGTTTCCTAAAGGCTTTTTCGGCTCGCGGCATATGAAATATTGTTTTATCATTACCGATTATAAGCCAAAGTGTTCCTTTACCCTGGTCTTCAACTAGTCCTATTTGTTCCTTAAAAGGTTGTCCAAAAAGAACTTCGGTTAATCCTTTTTCCATAAATTCACTAATGTTTTTAAGGATGATGAAATCAACTAAAAATTGGTGGTTTCCTATGAACACAAGTAAATTTTTAGCAAGTCCCACCATGTTAATTCCTGAATACATTATCTCATGATTCATGATGGAGTTATAGGCTTTTCTGGATATTATGTTGAAAGGGGTTTGTGGTACGAAATAGGGGTTAAAACTAACAAACCCTATTTTGCAAGAAAGTTGCAAATTATCAAGGCTGTGTAAATGGATTTTGTCACCGCTTTTTAAAAATTCAGTTGTAGCTTTTTCATTAGACAGAATCCCTAGATCTAGGTCATCCCACATGTCATCTATATCAACAAATTCTTCTAGTCCTATGCTCATTCTTTTGTCAGGGTCACAAAGCATCATACTAAACTATTTCTTGTCTTCTGCTATTTCTGAGGGTGAGAGTGAGATTATATCTTGGCTTCCGTATTCTGGTGATAAGTAATTTTCAAATTCCTTTACCTTTTCGTCATTCATGACTAATTCTTGTGTTTTATCTACTTCGTTTATAACGCAAATAGGAGAAATAAAGGCAGGAGACTCTTTCTTATTGATATTAAAAACTACTTGATCATTTCCAACTCCTAGGGAGATCTTCTAACCATAGACATCAATCTTTGCATGAGCAGTTGCTAACATAGGTATGCCTAGGATAATCGGGACATTTTCATCTTCCATGATGTCGAGAATGACGAAATCAACAGGAAAAACGAAGTTACTAATTTTCACTATAACATTTTCTTTTATCCCTTTTGGATACTGCATGGATCTATCAGCTATTTTTATAGTCATTTTAATTGGTTTCAAGCTCCCAAGTCCTAATCTTTTGAATAAGGAATAGGGCATAATGCTGATACTTGCCCCTAGATCGGCTAAAACATTACTCATGGAGTGGTTTCCAATAATACAAGGAAGGATGAAACTTCCTGGATCCGTTTCTACTGAAGGAACTTTATTTTGACGAGTAACAGAGTAGTGTGTGGGTGATTCCTTGATTTCATGAGAGACTAATTTTTGTAGTTGTTGTTTTGGTTTATCATGAGTTGTAGTTGGTTCCTTATTTTCTTCAAGGA
This sequence comes from Tanacetum coccineum, assembly GCA_026074375.1. Classification (NCBI taxonomy): domain Eukaryota; kingdom Viridiplantae; phylum Streptophyta; class Magnoliopsida; order Asterales; family Asteraceae; genus Tanacetum; species Tanacetum coccineum. The sequence goes on along the minus strand of BQNB010020091.1, from coordinate 52,702 downwards.
TGCGCCTTTTTACTTTTTACCAAATGTATATGTTTTAGGGTAGTGGGTGGAAATTGACTGAGCGAGGTGATTTACTTTTTGCTCTAGCCTTTTTATAGATAAATCTTGATTCTTTAAACTTAGATCAGTACTTATCATGATTTTCTTCATCCACTCATTTTGGATTGCTTGTCTTTCGCTAGATTCCTTCAGACATTGCTCGAATTTGTCTTTGAGGTTAGTTTGACGATTGCTAGACTCAATGTAGGTCTTATCGTAGTCGATTTTGCTAGATTTTATGCTTTTTACCTCAGCATAGTAACTTTTTCTGACATCATCCGTATTCAATTTGTGAAAATCTATGGTTAGCTCCTCCATTTTGTGGTTTAAAAGTTTTAGCTTTTTGGTGATAATACATAATGGGTCAGGGGTAGTTATGTGATTTCCCTCGCAATGCCATTTATGCGAATGTTCGACCAGTTTTTAAATTGACTTCAATGCATCTGAAACCGTTAACCCAGGAATAAGACCGTTTGTATCGACAGTTCGTCGAGTTTGGTTATTTAATCCATTGTAGAAGGTGTTTACCTTTTGGTGATCATTGAGATCGTGAAAGGGACACTTTCAAAGTAGGTCGTTATATCTTTCCCAAGTATCAAAAAGAGATTTCATCTTCTTGCTTAAAATTTCAGATTTCACTCAATTGCTTAAATATCATCGCATGAGGTCAGAATCTCTAGATGATGCTTTGCTTGAGATCACTCCAGTTCTTTGTACATTCGGGTGATGTTCTTTTGAACCATCTCTTAGCGATTCCTTTCAGAGTTAGAGGGAATACTTGTACAAGAGTAAACCCCTGAGCGTTAAATATGCTAGCGATCTCAAGCACATTACTAATATGTTCGACATCACTATCAGTTGGATCACCCGAGAAGGAAATCTTACGTAATTCCCTTAGAAGTTGTCCCTTAATTTCATATGTTGAGTCATCGGGACAGGTGAATCTTTTTCTAGTGTTGTTCTGGTCGAGAGCTAAGTATTGTTCCAATGTGAGGTTTTCAATATCTATATTTTCTATATCTGACTCGGATGACTCAGATTCGTAGAGAGTATAGATGTTATGAATGGGTGCAGGCGAAACCTCACTTCTTGCTCAAAATTGTTTTTCCGGATTAGCAAATGGAGTAACCGTCCCTGCTTTGCTTCTTCTAATTCTCATTTTAAAACTAAAAGTATTAGCTCCCCGGCAGCGGCGCCAAAAACTTGATGCGTATTTTCTTTTAAAGTATATTTTTATCAAGTTTTAAATTTATAAAACTCGATCTACCTAATGACGCACTAACAGACAGAGAACCCAATCGTGGGTAGTATAGAATGGTAAATCCGAGGTTATCCCAAGAACTAAGGTGTAATTAGTTTTAATTTGGAATGTCACGTTTTGAAAATAGTTTTTAGAATTTAATTTGGAATAAATAACAATACAATAAAATAAATAAATGAAAGTAAAAGGATAGGAGATATCAAGAGAGAAAACGTGCTAACCTAGTTACTTCATTACTATTGTTATGAAGACAATTTTCTATGCAATGTCAAACTATGGTTTCATTACTGGTTGCTAAGGTTGATAAACTTGAATGTGCATATACAGTATATCCTATACTTCCTGCGATTCTGAATCAGTCCCGAATCATCTAGGAGGTAGGTTATCCAGGTTGCAGTGATTAATCCCAACTATTCCCAAGACATATCTAATAACCTATTAAGATTATTAACCCCCTCTAAAAGAGTTCCTGTGCTTTTTAAGTATCGAGTGATTTGTGCGGTAACCGGTCAGTTCCAACACCAGGTAAAGAGTTAGTGATCCTCTCTAGTACCCATTGGATCCCATCATGACAAGGTAATCTATTAATTGGGCAAGCTAGGTCCAAACCACCCATACTACCAAAACCCAGGGTTACACGATAGTCAAGGAATATCTAATGAAACCATAACTTAATAGGAAACAATCATAACAAAAGTAAATTCATAACTAGGCCAGCACTTTAAGTGCTTATCCGCTCATGGTAATGGAAACACAATAAGAGATAGAAGAAATCATATATTGAAAACTCATAATTCTTATAGGATTCGTAATTTGAACGATTAAATACAAAAAGTAAGTAAAGTGTGATCTCCCTTGGACTCCAGGTGGAATTCTTTGAAGGTTGGTAGCCTTTGTCGCCTCTCCAATTGGCTGTGGAGGAAGTGATGTCGGAATAGCTTGAATGAGGCCTCTATTTATAGATATCAAACCTGTTACGGCGTAACCAATAAAGGTGTTATGCCGTAACCAACTTACACGGCATTCTATAATTAAGCAGCTGTTACGGCGTAACCATATATGGTGTTACGTCATAAACCTCAATAACTTCACATGTCGTGATCTTCTTTCCATATTATTGGATTCTGTATGGATTGACGTGCGTAACTATACAAGGTTTTACACCGTAACGTATAACTTTGACAAGATTTCTTCCCAAATATAAGGGTGAAACGTTGCGTAACTAGATATAGTGTTACGCCGTAAAGTCTTCCTTGATCTTCGTACTTGCTTAATTTATGTTACGGCGTAACCATTTTTGGTGTTACGCCATAACATTCTTCAGAATTTACACTTTAAGTCCTTTTTTCCTTGTTTCCTGTCACTTTCCTGCATTTCACCTAAAAACTATAAAACAATAGAAAATATCTCGTTTTCGAGTGCTAGTGAGACATTTGCAGGTATTTTAAGGGGTATTTTGCCACCAAAAAGTATTAAATATTTGATGTTATCATATGTGACCTATCATTCAGCTGGATCTAGAAATACAAAAAGAGCGTTAGCTAGATGCTGGGATAGCTCTCCATATCTGTAATTTATATATCTAGAGTAATATGATCAAAAAGATTGACCTGTCTTTGCCCTTGGTTTAGTGAATAGTTAGACTAGCAGGTGACCTTGGATTAACAAATAATATGTTAGATTCCTTGTGCTAAGATCTGGAGAGTGGACTACTAGTATATAAAGAGCCATTAAGCAGTAAGTTAGCAAAGTCTCGATGAGCTAGGATTCGATAAGATCACCATTATTGTCTCCTAAGATAGATTATAATCAACATGAATACTTTATGTGGATGTGGTTAATTATGACAAAATTGCAAGATCTAAGTTTTAAGAAGAAGTACCGCCTAAATCTAGGAATGATATATCAACAACGAGATAAAACAATCATTGCACTTATAAACTAAAACCTGCGTTTCATTAGATTAAACATGGCTAATACGTTTTCCTTACATTAGGCTTGACCGCTTCTCTATCTACTAACTATCAACTTGTGTGTGTTAATCGCCCTCATCTCAGTCTAGGTAAACCAAAACTCGTGCCAGTCTCTCAGGCTGAAGACCCCCTTTTTGCGTTAGTTTAGGTTTAACTTAGATTTAACATAGGATTAATTAGAACTAACTTAGATAACTAAAATACTGATAGACTTAAGTATTAACACTCGCTCTTAGTGATCGACACCCTACTTACCAACGAAACTACAACTTATCAGGTACACTGCCCATTAGTGTTTGTTAATAGGTAAAGTTGGCAAAATATAAATAGTAAAACTTGAATAATAAATTACCTACGCATAACGACACATCAGTGTTGTTGGAGGAATATTTTGATACGTCATAACCATCTTATTTTTGGCTGGAAGTTGAACTCCAACTGGTAGCCGACTTGTTGAAAGGCCATTTATGACGCATATAGCTTGCTTTCATATCTTAAAGCGTACTTTTAAATCTGTCATACTTCGATCATAATATGACACAAAACTCATTTTTCTCCGCGCTAATTCCGCCATTTAATGGAGTATATGACCCTACCATGCGTATTGCACGTGACTATTTTTCTTATCCACTATGTGGATTGACATTGTTTTTACCGTCAAAACTCACTACTTTTAACATTTCATTCTTGAAGACATTCAATGAGATGGATTACGTCATTAGTTTCCCTAGGAGCAACTCGTCTAGGAGTGTTATCACTCTATTTGTTTGGTTGTATGACCGTTGCCTAAAAGACTCCTTTTGAGATAAAAGGATTGATACGAGAATGAGAACCTATTACTTGACAATTTGGTTAATCGTGTAACCATGACAATAATTTTTTTCCTGGCGTTCGTGTTTCGGAGATAGTACTAATTTGGATATGTCAAAGTCATTTGTAACAAAAATGTGTATAACTGAAATGTTTTCTTAAATACCTTTTAAAGCATGATGCTTTAATAGCTTTCAAATGATTGCATGGTTTGAGTATCAAAACCTATATACTATAAGGTATGTCTAAACCTTAATTATTGTTGAATATTATTATTCAACCCGCGTCTAGAAAAATTTTTTAACATATAAATTCTTTTGTATCAGTCTATTATGTCCGTTTATTACGGATTCAAAATTTTAATATCTTTATTGTACATTAATTAAAATAAATTCTATTAAAAACTCTTCTATTGTGATTTATGCTAAAAAATTTATTTTGATAAAGGTTACCAAGAAATACAAGCTTTTTACATATACATCTTTTTGTACAATTATCATAAATAAAATTTTAACTTTGCATGCAAGAATTTCATCCGTACTTTACATAAACTTTTGTGACATCTCTTTTTACATAAATATTATTATGATAAATTCCAAGTTATATTACGTACTCAAATTATACATTGGTCAAACGTTTTCTCAAATAAATATCTTTGGACAAATTTTAAAAACATGTCTCCAAGAAGAAACACGCGCAACCTAGGAACGAATCTTGGAAACCAATTACTATACCTCTATGCTTTACAAACCTAGAGCAGATACGAGTTGTTCTACCATAGTTTAGGCCATCAATTGATTTATAATCTGAAGAGCTTCGACATAGTAGTAAGGATAGATTGGTGGACTAGAGTTTTAGCAAGAATTGATTGCTTCGCGATAATCCTTCGAATCTCTTTAGAAGGCGAAAGGATTCTTGTGGTACAAGGAGATAGGTCCGAAAAGGACTTGAGTGGTCCATCATGATGAGAAAATACCTGAAGAATGACTATGTCACGTTTTTGGTACATATAGTGGACAAAGGAGCCAATGAGAAGAATATCCAATATATTCTGACAGAAGGAAATCATACCGAGGTCTTTCTGGAATATTTGTCTGGACTCCCTTTGACTAGGATAGTCGAGCTCCGAATCAACCTAGTGCTGGGAACGACACCAGTGGCTAAGGCACCATATCATTTGGCACCATCGAATTGCAAGAGCTGCCTAGGAAATTACGAGAACTTTTAGCAAAGGTTTTAAAACCGAGTTCATCATCTTGGGGTGCACCAATAATTTTTTTCAAAAAGAAAGACGGATCGATGTACACATGTATCGATTACAGGGATCTAAACAAATTAACCATCAAGAATTGATACCCCTTTTCCTCGATAAGACGACCTATTCGATCAACTGCAAGAGCAACTTACTTTTCGAAGATTGACCTATGGTCAGGAGATCACATATACGAGTTAAGCAAAAATACACCCACAAGACAGCGTTCAGGACGATGTTCAGGCATTACAAATTCCTAGTCATACTCTTTGGATTGACTAATGCACCAGCTGTATTTATGGATCTAATGAACAGAGTGTGTCGATTGTACTTAGACAAGTTCGTAATGGTGTACATTAATGATATTCCCATATACTCATGAAGTAAGGATGAACATGAACAACACTTAGATACCATTTTGAGGTTTCTCAAGGACGAGAAATGGTACGCCAAATTCTCCAAGTGTGAGTTTTGGCTTCGAGTAGCACAATTTCTCGGTCACGTGGTCAATGCAAAAAGGGAATTCATGTCGAACTTGCAAAGATTGAATCTATTATGAAATGGGAAAAGATCACAATAGATCTTGTGACAAGGTTACCTAGAACGTCGATAGGGCATGATACGTTTTGAGAAGCGAGCAAGTTGAACCCTCGATGCATTGGACCCTTCAAGGTACTAAGTAGAGTTGGTCCGGTATCTTACCGATTTAAGCTATTGTAGGATCTATGTGGATATTCATGAGGTGTTCCACATCTCAAATTTACTGAAGTGCTTAACTAACGAAACGCTCGTCATTTCGCTGGAGGAATTACATATCACTAACAAGCTCTAATTCATAGATGAGCCATTGGAAAATTATGGACCACGAGGTTAAGAGACTAAAGTACAGTTGAATTCCTATCGTTAAAGTTTGATGGAATTCGCGAAGAGGTCTCGAGTTCACATGGGAGCGTAAGGACGAGATCAAGCGCAAGTACCCACACCTATATTCGAGCGCAATCATTTGCTAAGTTGAACTAAATCCCAGGAAGGGATTCTTTCTAACAGGGGAAGGATGTGACAACCGTCTATTTCAGGTTAACAACCATTAGAGTTGTTATAACGTCTTTGACTAAATTTACTTGTGTAAATTATTTTGAGCTTGTCGGATCATTTTAAACTTGATTGTCTTTTTATTTAACCTTGATTACGAGCGTGCCTTTAACCAACGATCCTTATCTTTTTATTTTTGGTTATAATTTAACCTCGTACATTTACTTTATATTTTTATTTTGGCATAAATTAATTTTTACGGGTAACCGGATAGGTTATCCCGCGATCGTCGTAAAACGTATCTTAAATGTGAACCTGACTTCAGACTAAATATTAGTCTACGTGCTCTATGTATTTTTATTATTTTTCATAAGTATCCTATATGTTGTAATTTTATTTTTAACGTTTACGTTTACTCTTCGTGATTCTGTATAAACTCTTACAATATTTTACGTTTTTACCCATTAGCCTAAACAATACCCACCAAAATAAATCTTAACATAAAAAATTTAACACATCCATCTCTTTTTCTTGCTAGAAACGCCCAACCACATGGAAACTTGTCCATTTGGTGGGATGCATCACATATGTTGTAAGCCAACTCCATGTTGAGTTGTCTTGATGATACTTCCATGAGGATACATGTTCTATCGGTTTTGCATGCCTTGAGAACATTACAACCATAACCTCTCATCTAACTTTCATTTCTTGCAAAATAACACTCTCACCTCTCTTGTTTCTCTCCCTATGCCGTCCAACATCACCCCACAAACCCCATCACCATGAGATTTTTACTAGTTCTTGATCCATAAAGGCTAATTACCTAGTGTTCTAGCTTATTCTTAGGTATAATCACTTCAAATCTCATCAATACACAATCAATCTCATGAATTTTTTGGGTCAAAGATGAAGCTCGTAAGAGTTTATGCAAGGGTTTTGATTATGGGTTGATGAAGCTAGTTGAATCTTTAGCTTGATTCTTGTATTTTAATCTTTATCATTTTCTCTTTTCTTTGTAAGGAAATTGTTTCCATTATTTCTTTTGTTTCTCATGTAATTATTCATATTCATTATTTATTTTCTGAGATTGTATTGTATTTTGTACATTCTGTATATTATTTGTAAAGTTTTAGCATTGTACATAAAAATTTAGGACAAGAAACTTGACAAAAGTTAATTTGTATCATTGGATTTCGAACAAATTTGAAATAGTAGGTTAAATGAGATATTCTATAAAACTTCATGGACTATGATGACTAGAGAAAAATATAGTGATATAGGTTTGTGTTTTAGCTCCGTTTGCCCGGGTGAATCACATCATGACGATACCCGATGAATTTACTAGAAACTAAACGGTGAAGGTTGTCAATGAAACATGAACTTTTCTCACTTAGTTCTAAAAACAACCCCTGCCAGAATTATTGACCCGACTTCAAACGACCATAACTCACTCAATCTTTTATATATTTCAACAAAACAAATAATGAGACTTAGCTCTATATCATATCTCCAACACTATGTTTGAATTAAAGGTTTAGTACCTCAAACTATCGTTACAAGAATTCGTTTCTCAACAAGTCCAGTATAGTTGCTCGACTGTTTTCATATTAGATTTCATTTTTAATAATACCAACCTAATCCATATACCTAAAACCTTCGTGCAAATCTTCCCAAGAACATTTTAAATATATTAAGTTATAAAGAGATGAGTAATTTTTCAAAAGTGTTTAGTTAGGATAATTAAACTTGTCACAGAAGATCCTTATTTCAGGTCTGAAAAGTGTTATTTTCATTACAGGTTTAAATTGAAATTTTAACAACACTCAAATCTTGTACGTGGTGGTATGAAAAAACAATGCATATCATGTTATATAAGTATTAAAATTGCGTTTCTTGTTACATTTACATGAAAAATGGATTGGAATGTGTATGATGGTTGTGAAGTGAACTATATACCAAACCCGAAAAAGCTTAAAAACCTACAATTGTTGCACCAAAGCCCTAGAGTCCTTTGCAACATTAGTAACTTTAACCTTGTTCATGACCTCCCTTGAGAGACCAGATGAAAAAAGAGAGAATGAATGTTTTTTTATATGTTGAATAAGGGGATAAGGGGTCATACTTATAATGCAAGAGAGTGAAGAAAACTAGCTAGTTGCTTCCTTGACTTGTGGATACTTAGCAATAATGCATCAAAAGGAACACAAGTACTCAAAGGGGGATGGTTGAGGCATATTTTTCATGTGAGATTAAGTGTCAAAGGATGGGATTTTAGATGGTGATTGATACAAAGGAAGAGTGTTGGTTTAAGTTTTTACCAAATGTGTAAGAAGCATGCTATGGAAAGATTTGGTTGACTAACTAGTACAAATGAAGGAGGGTGGCTATTTTTTACTTATCAAAAATGGGGGAAATGAGTTAATTTCAAAGTGTATAATTACTTTGGGGTATTGGTAAATGTGGTGAATTGTGTTAAGTATGTAGTGCATGCATGCATGAAAGAAAAATGATTTATAAGTGAAAATATGTGAATAGAATAATCTGAATGCATATGATTACTAAATCATGATTATGAACATGTTAATGTGCTTGCTTAGCGTAGACTAAACCTTAGTATAGTGTGTTAATTCACAACATGAAATGCCAAAAGATGGTTCTCGTTATGCGTGGGATAACCTAACAGTTTTGTGTAAAGTCTATAATTTACTTGTTTAAAATAAAACATTCGAGTTATGAATAAACATTAACCTGAAATTGTCAAGTGTAATTGGTATGTGCTTAATTACACATACCATTTACCTAGGAAAACGTGCTTAAAAGACTAAAAACATACCAAGAATACATTGTGTTTGTGTGTTTTGTATTTGTATTAATTGTGCAGTTGAGTACAGCGAATATCTAGAAAAGGACAAATTCGCAAGCCAAAAACGGACGAACCGAGCACAGAATGAAATAGCGTAAAGAACGCTCAAAAAAGTAAGACACAAAAGCAAAGTCAACCAAAAAGTCAACCCCGACAAAGTCAAAGTCAAAGCCAAAGCCAAAACCAAAGAAATACTTAATGGGCCAACCCGCACCCATCTAATGGGCTGGGGCGGCCCATTAAGTTATTTCTTATCAAGACTTAGAAGCTAAAGGGCCCAAAATGCATAAAATTAAAACAGGCCAACTGGACCATCTTCCTTTAACTGTTATACCTACTTAAACTGCCCAACAATACTAACTGTTTGTTCATTTACATCGTTAGTTCCTTTAAGGACCTGGTGGTGAATGTGAATACATATAAAATCAGGACCAATTGTGCCATACCCACAAAACCTTTACCATGTATCAAAACGTATTAACCTTTTTTTCTGCCAAAGACATGTTTCCTGTGTCTCATCTTTCTTTCAACACTTGCAACCCCACGACAAAACCATCACCCTCCCAATCTAACCCCACATCACATGGGTCAATGCCACCTTGGCAATCCCCTTTAATTTCATTGGCTGAGGAAGAAGACAAAGAATCAAGGGTTGATATCATTTGAATTGGTGAACACGATAATTAGATGGCTTGGATGATTGTTTGATCTCCTTCAATGAAGGAAACAACAACATGAAAAGACCATCCCTTTTTTTTTTTTTTTTTTGGCTCGTTTAGCTTCTTGATATAAATAGTCTAGGTTTTTCATTTGTAAACAGTATCTTGAGTAGTTTAGTTTTTAAAAATTTAATTTTTCAATGTCTTAATTTCTTTCAATGTCTTAATTTATGTTTTTAAATTTCTGTCATTTTACTTTCCAAGCCTTGTAACCTTTTTTTAGATTAATGCAAATTTCAAATTTCAAGTTGTTAAAATTCTTATGCAATCAAGCTTATTTGTGTTCACAAGTTCTTTCTATAAGCTCTTATAAGCTTATAGAAGCCTTTTATACCCATTTAAACTTTCACAAAAGCTCTAGTGAAAGTTACTGTTTCATACACCCAAAACTTTGGTATTGAGCTTAATGGATGATAAGCTTACAATGGAAGAGCTTATGGGTTTTACTAGCGTGTCTTTGACAAGCTAGAGCTTAGCAGATAAACTCTAAAGAGCCTTTTTATCCCTGTTTAAGCAAGGGAATTTGTAAGTTCACTTTTTGCATTTTAGCTTATTTACTGTTCATGTACTTATTTACTATTTTAAACTGCTTATTTCTGCTTATGTCTTCTTATAGATGTTGTGTTATGCTTATTCACGCCATGTTATAGTCTAAATTTACTTTGTTCTTGATTTAGTTTAAAACTGTCTTATTTGCTCTAAAACTACTTATTCTCTTTTGCTTATTTTAAGTGCTTAACCTTGTCTTCTAATTGCTTATTTTCCCTTGTTTGCCCTTGGTCTATATTTGTTTTCAAATTATGCAGCTTATTAAGTCTTTTTAAAGTTTAAAATGAATTTTTTTTTATTTTAAAGGGGTGTTTGGGTTAAGACCCAAAATGGGTCAAATTGGTGTTAAAACGGTTTGGGTCACTTGGCCAACTTTGGCAAGCATTCTTCAAGTCATAATAAGCTGTTTTAAATAGTTTAAAAGTTTAAAAGCTAGTTTTAAGGTTTTTTCTAATAGGTGCTTAAATCTGTTATAATAAAATAGATTTTAAGAGCTTATTTGAATAAGCTTTTGAAAATAGTTTGTGAGCATTGTTTTGGGGTTGTTTTTAGTTTTAAAATGCAGTAGAGTAGGTTTAGACTAAGTATGCATTAGTGTGTTAAGTTTTTGTCAAAAATCTGTCAAAATAGTTAAGTGTCCTTTTTAGTAAAAAACAGGTTTTTCATTTAGCTTTTGTGGCTTATTCTGAATTTCAAATTGCTTTTTGATTGTTGTTATAAATTCTTTGAGGTCTAATTTCAATCTGTTTCATAGTCTTATAGCCATAAGGTTCTGTTTGTTAGCTTATTTTTAAGCTTAAAATTGCTAATTTTGAAAATCCGTACCCCGTGCCTATGCAAATTAGCCTTTTTCTCATTGCTTTTTCTTTGCTTAATTGTTGTTCAAAATGCCTAATTTCTATCTCTATTTGCTTATTGGGTTCTAAACTCAATCTGTTTGTACTTTTTAGCTTTTTACATTTGCTTATTTTAGCTTATTTTGAGTTTGAATTTTGGCAAAAATCTGTTTTGATACTCAGTAGCTACTGAGTAATTAAGCCCTTTAGGTAATCCTGCCATTTTTTAACTTAGTTAAGCTCATTATGTTAGATTATTTTTGTTTTCAAATGCTTATTAGGTATAGAAGTATATCTGTTTTAGCTTATTTTGTTGGTACCTTAGCTTATTTAGTTTTTAAAAGCCAAAAAGTTTAAGCCATTTAGACTTAGTTTAAAAAGCTCAATTCTGTAATAAGTCAATTCTAGTTAACATGTCTTTTGCTTATTTCCTGGCCTTATTTTCAAGTCTTAGGAAAAGTTGCTTTCTTATAGTTTGTTATTTTTGCTTATTTTACAAGTTGTAAAAAAGAAAAACAAAAAAAATGTTTTTAAAAAAAGGGAAGGCCACAGGTTTCGAACCTGTGACCTCCCCCTTTTATACCAAAGCCTCAACACACACACTCTGCTACCACTAGCACCAGATAGGGCCATATGTTTTTATTTGCACAAATTATTCTTTTAGCCTTTTTTAAGACGTTGTGCCTTATCAGGCCCTTTTTTGATTTATTTTTTAGCTTATTCGTTCAACACTTTTCTATTTTTTTATTTTTCTTAGAATCAGCATAGTTTAAAGTACTTTTGGTGAATTTTTCAGATTTTTCACATTTAGTTTACTATTTTTAATCATTTTATTTCATTAAATCTATTTTTAATTCATATTAAATTAAATAAAAATCAAAAAAATATAATTATTTTTTTTTAAATTTTCTTTTATCATTTAGGAATTAGGAAAATTAAATTTGCTTTTGTAGGTTAAAATTTTAAATTTTGGTTTTTTAAAGAACGGGATTTGGTCCCGTTATCGTTTTTTTTCGTTTTTTTTTTACTTTAGTTGCTTACATTTTTGGTTTACTCTTATTTGTTCTTGCATTTTAGTCATTTAGGATTTATAAAAAGTAAAAAAAAAAATTAGGATTAATTTTTGATAATTTAGGTTTTTTAAGTCACGTTTTCTTAGGATTCTCGTTATCGTTTTAGTGATTTAGCTTTAATTACTTTCGTTTTTAGTTTGTCCTACTTGTTTTTTCCGTAGAATTAATAAACACAATTAAAGCCTTATTATATTCAAACATCAAATATCAAACCGACTCTCAATTTTCCATTGCACGCCTCGTTGGGAGAACGACCCGGGTGATCACTTACCCGGAATCATTTATATCATACCCGTGAGTTTGTTGACCTTTTTCCTAAAGGGTTGACTAGGTTGACTTGCGGGGATTTTATATTTAATATTTTATTATACTATTTGATATATAGTTAACCCTAAAAAGGTGATTATCATTTTGGCGCCGCTGCCGGGGAGGAGTGTATACGATTGTCGTTCCGACGTTTGACAATTAGTGCTTTGAAGATCTTTCCTTGTGAACATATTTTCTTTATAAAAATATAAAAATACAAAAATATTTTTAATTTTCTTTTATTAGTATATAAAAACAAGAAAAACATAAAAACATAAAAACATTGTCTTTAAATAATAAAAACCATCATCAATATAATGCTCTCAACTTGAGCATTATCATAATGAGTTACCAAATCAAAGATTCAAAACATGCCTTTGTGTCACTTGTGAAGTACGGCTCGCCTTTTAGAGATTAACAAACTATAAGAGGGGTATAAGGAGGGTTGTTCCGAGGAACTACGACCCGAAAGGAGAAGGTTTTTAATAGCTTCGCGCTTACCCGCCCATCCGCTCCTTTGTGCGTTTTTCTTTTAGAGAGCTACCGTGAAGCAAGTTGATTATTGGTTTAAGTCATTCGGTCTCATTTTGTCCTTTAATAAAATATTTTGTTTAAAAAACTCGAAAAACAAAAAATAATCTCCTTTAACCTCTTTGCCATTTAATTCTTCTTCTTATCCCTCTATATTGTTTAATTCTTATGGCGTCACTCGATTATCGTTTGAATCCTATTTACACGATTAAAGAATGTTCATCTTGTGGAACTTTGTACACTAATTCATGTTGTTGTTCTAAAGGGGGCGCCGTAGAAAAGTTTGTTTGTGATCCTAATAAAACACCCGACTCGTCTCAACAACCCCTTTAGAATTGTCCCAAGTGTGGAAACCCAGTTGATGGTCTATATTGTCGACAATGTGCTCTATTACGAAAGAAATTGAAGGAAGTTTGGTCTACAATTTGTTATGAAGATGAAATTTTCCAAGACTTTCTAAACACTTCCGAGTCATCCAGTGATAAAACTAATGTTGTTAATGCCCCTCAAGAGCCATTCGTCTTCAATCAGGACCCCGATGAAAATTCTTCACAAAGGCCTCCACATATTGACCACCATTGTTGTTACGGGTGTGGTGATTCGTTAGACGGTATCTTTTGTCAACGATGTACTTGTGAGTCTTGTGGGAATGGTGCTCATTATGGCTATAATTGTCCGCCGAAAGTTCCGACTATCTCTAATCCGGAACCATTCCATAATCAAAACGTTGATGAGTTCCCACAAACTTTGCCAAGTTTTCATCCGACATGCTATTCTGGATACGGAAGTTCATTCACTTATGATTCCACTCCTAATTTTGTGAATGATTCTCCTAACGTTTTCAACCCACCTTCACAACCCCCGACGTATTCTTGTGAGTTTTGTGGGAACGATGCTCATTATGGTTACGATTGTCCACCTCAAGTTCCGTTTATCTATAATCTGGAACCGTGTTACAATCAAGACTTTAATTTCCCATAAAATTTTCAATAACAATATATTTGTTGTACCCGCGGTGGGGGCCCGCATGAGACTTTTCAATGTCAACAAGTGATCTTCTATGAGCCTTGTTATGAAAATTGCGAGGGTCCTCATGAGACTTTTCAGTATCAACCGATGAACCAAAATTTCGATAATTCTAATTCGTCCGGTTTTGACCAATTTCAACCCTCGGAATTTATTATCGATCATATTGATTCAATGAATGATCATCTAAACAAAGGATGAATGATTCAATGATTAAGCTTTGTGAGACGTTTCAATCATGGTTACAACAACGACAAAAACAAGTGGTTAATCTTGATTCTTATACTCTCGAGCCTTCGCAATGTCGGAAGATTCTCATTTACTACGATGATGATGATGACGAGGAAAGTTCTATTCCCTTGAGAGATATTATTATTTCTGAACTTCCTCTGTGTATTGCAATCACACCCATTTTATTAACCGAGGAGCCCATTGACTCTCTTATAATGGAGGATAAGCATCTCGACACTATTCTGGCAATGAAATCGGACGAAGTAATAAAGTCTAGTGTTGAGGACCTTGTCCATACTTTAAGTGAGTCCGATGGTATATCCAAAAGTGAATGTGATTTGCCCGTTTGTGATAATTCTTCTCCGAAAAAGGATGAGGTGTTAGATGATATCATTTCAATTCCACCAGGAAATGGTAATGATCATTTTAATGCCGAATCTAGTCTAATTGAATCAGTGCTTAATCGTGATAACGTGATATCTTCTCCTAAGATTGATTTCCTTCTCGAGGAGTTCGCCGGTGAACTCGCTCTTATCGCTCCAATTCCACCGGGAATAGTTGAAGCCGACTTTGATCCGAAGGGAGATATTCGTTTTACTGAAAACTTGATGTATGATAATTGTTTTCCTCGCCCTCCGAAAACTCTTAAAGATGATTCTGAAACTGTCATCGATTCCAACAATGATTATTCTTCGAGTGATGACAATTCGGTTTACAATGATGCCAAGACGAAAGTCGCTACATGGGATGATCTCGCCTTCAAACTTATTATTCTCGGGTAGAACCTGAAGCATAGAAATTTTGCCAAAAGTTGATCCATGGTTGAAATTCGAAATGGCACATTCACCTAATATATAATAATTATCGGGAGTGAAAAGTTCACAAGTTATAAATATGAGTAGTGTTAGCATCTTAACTTATATTTAACGGTGATTTTGTTTTAAGCTTGGTTTGGGACAAGTAAAAAATCAGGAACGATGAATTTATCCTTTGGACATCTATAGATTATTCTATAGGCGCTTCTTGTTCTATGAACCTAAAAGTTATGATAATAACGAAAGTCCAAACATGTTAGTTAGTTGCTTAAAAAGAAAAGTATAAAAAAATGAGAAAAAGGAAAAATACAAAAATATGTGTATGAATAAGTGTATATATATATAAGAATGGTAAAAACGAGGCTTTTCAAGACTAATTATTCTTTAATTCCCCTTGATGAACACTTAGCTACTTTTCGAGGTAATTAGTCGAGGGGGAATTAAGATTCTTGATTTTCTTAAGTGTTTACTTATAGCATTGCGTGAGGACACGGCAATAGTTTAGTATGGGAGATTTTGGTACGTGATTAATTACACATACCATTTACCTAGGAAAATATGCTTAAAAGACTAAAAACATACCAAGAATACATTGTGTTTGTGTGTTTTCTTTTTGTATAGTGCAGGTAACGGATATCTAAGAAAAGTACAAAAATCAAGCCAAAACGGACAAAACCGAGCACGAAATGAAAAAGCGTGATAAGTCAAAAAGTCAAAGTCAAAAGTCAAAGTCAACCAAAAAGTAAACCTCGACAAAGTCAAAGTCAAAGCCGAAGCCAAAACCGAGGAAATACTTAATGGGTCAACCTACACCCATCTAATGGGTCAGGGCAGCCCATTAAGTTATTTGTTATCAAGACTTAGAAGCTAAAGGGCCCAAAATGCATAAAATTAAAACAGGCCCAACTGGCCCATTTCCTTAACTGTATACCTACTTAACAGCCCCACTATACAACTGTTATGTTCATTACATCGTTAGTCCTTTAAGGACTGTGGTTGAAATGAATACATATAAACTTAGGGACCAAAATTGCCAACTTTCCTAATTTTACTACACCACAAGGACTGTGGTTGAAATAGAACTATACAAGATAATGGACCAATTTTGCCAAACCCACAAACCTTTACCCTGTATCCCCAAAACGTATAAAACCCTTTTTCCCGCCAAAGACATTGTTCATGTGTCACTTTCGCTCACACCCTGCAACCCCACGACAAAACCATCACCCTCCCAATCTAAGCCTACATCACATGGGTCAATGCCACCTTGGCAATCCCCTTTAATTTCATTGGCTGAGGAAGAAGACAAAGAATCAAGGGTTGAGATCATTTGACTTGGTGAACAAGATAATTGGATGGCTTGGATGATGGTTTTGAATCTCCTCACTGAAGAAACACAACAAGCACAAGACCCTGCAGTTTAGCATTTGATATAAATAGTTAGGTTTTTCTTTGTAAAGAGTATCTAGAGTAGTTTAGTTTTAAAATTTACTTTTCAATGTCTTAATTTATGTTTTTAAATTTCTGTCATTTTACTTTCCAAGCCTTGTAACCTTTTTTTAGATTAATGCAAATTTCAGTTTTCAAGTTGTAAATTTTTTGTCTCTTTTAAAAGTCTTATGCAATCAAGCTTATTTATCTTTACAAGTTCTTTCTATAAGCTCTTATAAGCTTATAGAAGCATTTTATACTCATTTAAACTTTCACAAAAGCTCTAGTGAAAGTTATTGTTTCATACACCCAAATCTTTGTTTTTGAGCTTAATGGATGATAAGCTTACAGTGGAAGAGCTTATGGGTTTTACTAGCCTGTCTTTGACAACAGAGGCTTTGGTAGATAAAACTCTATAAGAGCCTTTTATCCCTGTTAAGCAAGGGAATTTTTAAGTTCACTTTTTTGCATTTAGCTTATTTACTGTTCATAATGTGCTATTTACTAATATTAAACTGCTGCATTTTTGCTAAGTCTTCTATATATTGTTGTTTATCGTATTCATGCCTTGTTATAGTCTAAATTTACTTTGTTCTTGATTTAGTTTAAAACTGTCTTATTTGCTCTAAAACTACTTATTCTCTTTTGCTTATTTTAAGCGCTTAACCTTGTCTTCTAATTGCTTATTTGCCCTTGTTTGCCTTTGGTCTTTATCTGTTTTCAAATTATGCAGCTTATTAAGTCTTTTTAAAGTTTAAAATGAATTATTATTATTTTTTTAAAGGGGTGTTTGGGTTAAGACCCAAAATGGGTCAAATTGGTGTTAAAACGGTTTGGGTCACTTGGCCAACTTTGGCAAGCATTCTTTAGTCAAATAACTATTTTAAGAGATTAAAAAGTTTAACAAGCTATTTTAGGTTTTTCTAATAGGTGCTTAAATCTGTTATAATAAAATAGATTTTAAAAGCTTATTTTATTAAGCTTTTGAAAACAGTTTATGAGCATTGTGTTAGTGTTGTTTTTAGTTTTAGAATGCAGTAGAGTAGGTTTAGACTAAGTATGCATTAGTGTGGTAAGTTTTTGTCAAAAATTTGTCAAAATAGTTAAGTGTCCTTTTTAGTAAAAAACAGCTTTTTCATTTAGCTTTAATGGCTTATTCTGAATTTCAAAATGCTTTTTGATTATTGTTATAAGTTCTTTGAGGTCTAATTTCAATCTGTTTCATAGTCTTATAGCCATAAGGTTATGTTTGTTAGCTTATTTTTAAGTTTAAAATTGCTAATTTTAAAAATATGTACCCTGTGCCTATGCAAATTAGCCTTTTTCTCCTTGCTTTTTCTTTGCTTAATTGTTGTTCAAAATGCCTAATTTTTGTCTCTATTTGCTTATTGGGTTCTAAACTTAATCTGTTTGTACTTTTTAGCTTTTCTTTTTTTTTTTTACAATTTGCGTATTTTGCTATTTTGAGTTTGAATTTTGGCGAAAATCTGTTTTGATACTCAGTAGCTACTGAGTAATTAAGCCCTTTAGGTAATCCTGCCATTTTTTAACTTAGTTAAGCTCATTTTGTTAGCTTATTTTTGTTTTCAAATGCTTATTAGGTATAGAAGTATATCTGTTTTAGCTTATTTTGTTGGTACCTTAGCTTATTTAGTTTTTAAAAGCCAAAAAGTTTAAGCCATTTAGACTTAGTTTAAAAAGCTCAATTCTGTTAACCTGTTTTTGCTTATTTCCTGGCTTATTTCAAGTCTTAAGGAAAAGTTGCTTTTTTATAGTTTGTTATTTTTGCTTATTTTACAAGTTGTAAAAAAGAAAAACAAAAAAATGTTTTTAAAAAAAGGGAAGGCCACAGGTTTCGAACCTGTGACCTCCCCCTTTTATACCAAAGCCTCAACACACACACTCTGCTACCACTAGCACCAGATAGGGCCATCTGTTTTTATTTGCACAAATTATTCTTTTAACCTTTTTTAGCCGTTTTGCCTATCAGCCTTTTTAGGCTTATTTTCAGCTTATTCGTTCAGTACTTTTCTAGTTTTTTATTTTTCTTAGAATCAGCATAGTTTAAAGTACTTTTGGTGAATTTTTTAGATTTTTCTCATTTAGTTTACTATTTTTAATCATTTTATTTCATTAAATCTGTTTTTAATTCATATTAAATTAAATAAAAATCAAAAAAATATAATTCTTTTTTTTAAATTTTCTTTTATCATTTAGGACTTAGGAAAATTAAATTTGCTTTTGTAGGGTTAAAATTTTAGAATTTGGTTTTTTAAAGAACGGGATTTGGTCCCGTTATCGTTTTTCTTCGTTTTTTTTACTTTAGTTGCTTACATTTTTGATTTACTATTATTTGTTCTTGCATTTTAGTCATTTAGGATTTATAAAAAGTAAAAAATATAATTTTAGGATTAAATTTTGATAATTTAGGTTTTAAGTCACGTTTTCTTAGGATTCTCGTTATCGTTTTAGTGATTTAGCTTTAATTACTTTCATTTTTAGTTTGCCTTACTTGTTTTTCCCGTAGAATTAATAAACCCAATCAAAGCCTTATTATATTCAAACGTCAAATATCAAACCGACTCTCGACTTTCCATTGCACGCCTCGTTGGGAGAACAACCCGGGTGATCACTTGCCCGGAATCATTTATATCATACCCGTGAGTTTGTTGACCTTTTTCCTAAAGGGTTAACTAGGTTGACTTGCGGGGATTTTATATTTGATATTTTATTATACTATTTGATATATAGTTACCCCTAAAAAGGTGATTATCATTTTGGCGCCGCTGCCGGGGAGGAGTGTATACGATTGTCGTTCCGACGTTTGACAATTATTGCTTTGAAGATCCTTCCTTGTGAACATATTTTCTTTATAAAAATATAAAAATACAAAAATATTTTTCATTTTCTTTTATTAGTATATAAAAACAAGAAAAAATCAAAAACATAAAAACATTGTCTTTAAATAATAAAAACCATCATCAATATAATGCTCTCAACTTGAGCATTATCATAATAAGTTCCCGAATCAAAGATTCAAAACTTGCCTTTGTGTCACTTGTGAAGTACGTCTCACCTTTAAGAGATTAACAAGCTATAAGAGGGGTATAAGGAGAGTTGTTCTGAGGAACTATGACCCGAAAGGAGAGGGTTTTTAATAGCTTTGCGCTTTCCCGCTCCTTCGCTCCTTTGTGCGTTTTTCTTTTAGAGAGCTACCGTGTACCAAGTTGATTATAGGTTTAAGTTATTCGGTCTCATTTTGTCCTTTAATAAAATATGTTATTTAAAAAACTCGAAAAACCAAAAATAATCTCCTTTAACCTCTTTACCATTTAATTCTTCTTCTTATCCATCTATATTGTTTAATTCTTATGGCGTCACTCGATTATTGTTTGAATCCTATTTACACGATTAAAGAATGTTCATCTTGTGGAACTTTGTACACTAAATCAAGTTGTTGTTCTAAAGGGGGTTTCGTAGATAAATTTGTTCGTGATCCTAATAAAACACCCGACTCGTCTCAACGACCCCCTCAGAATTGTCCCAAGTGTGGAAAGCCGGTTGATGGTCTATATTGTCGACAATGTGCTCTATTATGAAAGAAATTCAAGGAAGTTTGGTCTACAATTTGTTATGAAGATGAAATTTTCCAAGACTTTCTAAACACTTCCGAGTCATCCAATGACAAAACTAATGTTGTTAATGTCCCTAAAGACCAATTCGTTTCCAATCAGGACCCTGGTGAAAATTCTTCACAAAGGCGTCCACATATTGACCACCATTGTTGTTATGGGTGTGGTGATTCGTTAGACGGTATCTTTTGTCAATGATGTACTTGTGAGTCTTGTGGGAACGGTGCTCATTATGGCTATAATTGTCCGCTGAAAGTTCCGACTCTCTCTAATCCGGAACCATGCCATAATCAAAACGTTGATGAGTTCCCATAAACTTTGCCAAGTTTTCATCCGACATGCTATTATGGAGATAGAAGTTCATTCACTTATGATTCCACTCCTAATTTTGTCGATGATCTCCTAACATTTTCAACCCACCTTCACAACCCCCGACGTATTCTTGTGAGTTTTGTGGGAATGAGGCTCATTATGGTTACGATTGTCCATCTCAAGTTCCGTTTATCTATAATCCGGAACCGTGTTACAATCAAGACTTTAATTTCCACAAAATTTTCAATGTTTTCAACAACAATATACTAAGTAAGCAATATCTATGTATGGGGGATTTTGGTACGTGCTTAATTACACATACTATTTACCTAGGAAAACGTGCTTAAAAGACTAAAAACATACCAAAAATACATTGTATTCGTATGGTTTGCATTTGTATTATGCAGGTAACGGATATCTAAGAAAAGGACAAAAACAAAGCCAAAACCGACAAAACCAAGCACGAGAATGGAAAGAGCATAAAAAGCCATAAAGTCAAAGCTAAAGTCAACAAAGTCAAAGTCAAAAGTCAACCCCGAGATACGGCAATAAAAAGAGCATCGAAAAACGAACCCAAAAACCTAAAAATGTCAAAGTGGGCCAACCCGTACCCATTTTAGTGGGCCGGGTCAGCCCACTACACACTTATAAACCTAAAACCCTTTAACCCATTATTTATTAAAACCCGGCCCAAGTATAAGCCTAAAACCATTTAACTAGGCCCAAACCCCACTTAATGCCATTAGCCCAACACCCTTAACCCTTTAACACTGTTAGTCCTTAAGGACTAACAAAGTTAGTCCCCACATCTTTAAAACTTACACCATTAGCCTCTTATTCCCTAAAACCTTTGCACCACTCATCCTTTTCCCTTAATCCGTTATAAAATCAAACACCCAAATCAATTTTCCTGCCAAGGACCACTATTCATCTATCACTTTCCCCATCCCTGCAACTACCAAACAAAACCCATCACCCCACACTTAACCCCACATCATATCACTCTAAAAACACCTTGGTAATCCTATGAAATCTCATTGGCTGTTGGGGCAATGACAAGGAATCAATGGCTGAGATCAATGGACTTGGTAAACAAGAAAGATTAAGAGCTAGGATTGCGCTTGAAGCCTCTCACAACAAAAACACAACAAGCACAGCTCAAGAGCTTAGCGTTTTCTATAAATAGGCTTAGGATTTCATATGTAGAAGGTAGTAGTTGTAGGAGTAGTATAATTTCACTTTTAATATTTTATTGTCTTTAAAATTTTTGTCATTTTACTTTCCAAGCCTTGTAAACATTTTTTTATTGAAATTTTAAGTTTCTTATGAAATTCTGTTTTTACTTGTGTTAATGAATTACAAGTTTTGATAAGCTCTAATAAGCTCTTGATTAATCTGTCAATCTAGACTTTCATTTAGTTATAAATGTTTAAGAAAAGTTCACTCAAAAATCCACTCTTAAATTACCTCAGCTAAAATGTTGGATGATAAGCCAAAAAGGGATGGGCTTATGGACACAACTAGATTGTCTTTGACAAGCTAGAGTTTTGTAGAATAGCTCTAAAAGCCTTTTATACCCTTGTTTGTGCAAAGGGTTTTGTAAGTTTTCACTTTTACCTTTCTAGCTTATTTACTGTTTGAATGCTTATTTTTGCTTATGGCTTATTATTCTATGCTTAGTTGTGCTTAATCTGTCTAATAGCAGCTTATTAGGCCTAGTTTTTTGTTTAGAATTAAACTGTTTTGAGTTTTACAAGTTTTTGTCATTTTAAGTCAAATATGCTTATTAGGATAGCTTATTATTTAAGGCTTACTTCTTGTTAGAATTTGCTAAATTAGTCTTAATATACTTAATGCTTAACCTGTCTTTGTTATAAAAGCTTATTTGAAATCTTTTTGAGCTTAAAAACATAATCTATCAACTTAAGGGAGTGTTTGGCATAAGATACAAGATGGGTCAAAATGGGTATAAACATATTTTAGGTCTTTAAGTCCGTTTCAATAAGCTTTAACTAGGCCTAAAAGTTAGTTTGCATTAGAAGTTTTTGTTTAAATCTCAAATTTTAAGTTCAATTTAACCATGATTTGAATTTGTGGATTTCCAATTTCATATTTTACTTTATATGCTTGGATTTTAATTAAGTGCTTGTAAATGTTGTTTTCATGCTCATTTTTGGTTAAAATGCAGTAGATTATAGTTAGCTTTAGTGTGCAATTATCTTTTGGTTTTTAGTCAAAAATTCTGTCTAGTTTCTTAAGTCTCAAAAGTTTTAAAAAGTCCCTTTTTCAATCTCAGTTTTAGGTTAGTTAATGTTAGCTTTAGGTTCTAAAAATCATAACATAAGCTCTTTAGATATAGTCGGTAAACTGTTTTAGCTTATTTCATAATTTAGTCTTCATTTACATAGCTTAATAAAGGGCTGCAATAAGCCTTTTGTCTTTGCAAAAACTTAAAAAAACTCAGCAGCTACTGAGTATGATCAGCTTTTTCATCAAGCTTTTTCAAGGCTTATTTGTGTTTCAAAATACTTTTTCTTTGCTGATTTTAGAAGATTATTGTATAAGCTTTTTAGTGCTATAAACCTCTAAGCCATAAGGATCTGTTTTCTAGCTTAAAAAGAAGCTAGAAAGTGCCCTTTTTGCCTTTAGGTTAGCAGATTTAGCCAATTAAGCTCATTTGTAATTACGAGCTTATAGATTATTAGGATTGCTTATTTTGTATGTAGTAGTGCTTATTAGGTTAGACTTAGGCGCTTTTAGTTAATATAACTTAGGTTAGAGCTTATTTAAGCTTATTAGTCAATTTAGTTTAGAATTTTAAGCCTTTAAGTGATTCTGTCCTTAAGCTTAGTTTAGCTTATTTTTCTTTGCTTAATTTTGTTCACAAGTGCTTATTAGGATTATGGCTTTATCTATTTAAGCTTATTTTCCCCTTTTCATTTGCTTATTGTGTTTAAAAAGCCAAACAATTTAGGCTTAGTAAAAAAATGCTTTGTAAGAAATCTGTCATCTTTTTAAGCACTTTTCTAGCTTATTTCAAAGTTGTGTAAAAAGTTACTTTTTTAATGTTGTTTATTTTTTGCTTATTCTAGCTTTTTGCAAAAAGAAAATAGAAAAAAAATGTTTTGTAAAAAGGTAGGCCACAGGATTCGAACCTGCGACCTCACCCTTTGCACACAAAGCCTCAACACACCACACACAATACCATCTCCCCTAGGGTCTTTTTCAAGTATATACTTACACAATTAATGTGTTGTATGCATTTTTAGTTTAAGCCTTTCAGCTTATTTAGCTTATTTTACCAGCTTATTTCCACTGTTTGTTTCCAGTTCTTATTTTTCCTAGAATTTACATAAGTTAATGTATTTTTTAGTATTTTTCCAGAATTTTAATAATTAGTTTAGTATTTTTAATAATTAATTTAGATTAAAATTATTTTTAATTCATATTAAATAAAATAAAAATTAAATAAAATATAATTCTTTTTTTTAAAATTTCTTTTATCATTTAAGACTTAGGAAAATTAAATTTTCATTGGTAGGGTTAAAATTACACGTTTTAGGTTTTTGATTCGCGTTTTTAATTCCCTTTCACGTTTTTAAATTTCGTTTTTGCTTTCGTTTTTAGTGTAGCTTTCCTTTTAATCATTTTCTCATAGATTTAGAAAATCCAATCAAAATCTTTGGTATTCAAACATCAAATATCAAACTGACTTTCGATTTTCCATTGCACGCCTCGTTGGGAGAACGACCCGGGTGATCACTTGCCCGTAATCATTTATATCATACCCGTGAGTTTGTTGACCTTTTTCCTAAAGGGTTGAATAGGTTGACTTGCGAGGATTTTATATCTGATATTTTTTTATACTATTTGATATATAATTACCCCTAAAAAGGTGAATATCATTTGGCGCCGTTGCCGGGAGGAGTGTATACGATTGTCGTTTCAACGTTTGACAATTAATGCTTTAAAGATCCTTCCTTGTGAAGTTATTTTCTTTATAAAAATACAAAAATATTTTTCATTTTCTTTTATTAGTATATAAAAACAAGAAAAATCAAAAACATAAAAACATTGTCTTTAAATAATAAAAAATCATCATCAATATAATGCTCTCAACTTGAGCATTATCATAATAAGTTCCCGAATCAAAGATTCAAAACTTGCCTTTGTGTCACTTGTGAAGTACGGCTCACCTTTAAGAGATTAAAAAGCTATAAGAGGGGTATAAGGAGGGTTGTTCTGAGGAACTACGACCCGAAAGGAGAAGGTTTTTAATAGCTTCGCGCTTTCCCGCTCCTCCGCTCCTTTGTGCGTTTTTCTTTTAGAGAGCTACCGTGAAGCAAGTTGATTATTGGTTTAAGTTATCCAGTCTCATTTTGTCCTTTAAAAAAATATGTTGTTTAAAAAACTCGAAAAACTAAAAATAATCTCCTTTAACCTCTTTACCATTTAATTCTTCTTCTTATCCCTCTATATTGTTTAATTCTTATGGCATCACTCGATTATCGTTTGAATCACATTTACACGATTAAAGAATGTTCGTCTTGTGGAACTTTATACACTAAATCACGTTGTTGTTCTAAAGGGGGTTTCGTAGACAAGTTTGTTCGTGATCTTAATAAAACACCCGACTCGTCTCAACGACCCCCTCAGAATTGTCCCAAGTGTGGAAACCCGATTGATGGTCTATATTTTTGACAATGTGCTCCATTACGAAAGAAATTGAAGGAAGTTTGGTCTATAGTTTGTTATGAAGATGAAATTTTCCAAGACTTTCTAAACACTTCCGAGTCATCCAATGACAAAACTAATGTTGTTAATGCACCTCAAGAGCCATTCGTCTCCAATCTGGACCCCGGTGAAAATTCTTCACAAAGGCCTCCACATATTGACCACCAGTGTTGTTACGGGTGTGGTGATTCGTTAGACGATATCTTTTGTCAATGATGTACTTGTGAGTCTTGTGATTGTCCGCCGAAAGTTCCGACTATCTCTAATCCGGAACCATGCCATAATCAAAACATTGATGAGTTCCTACAAACTTTGCCAAGTTTTCATCCGACATGCTATGAGATGGAAGTTCATTCATTTATGATTCCACTCCTAATTTTGTCGATGATTCTCCTAACGTTTTCAACCCACCTTCACAACCCCCGACGTATTCTTGTAAGTTTTGTGGGAATGATGCTCATTATGGTTACGATTGTCCACCTCAAGTTCTGTTTATCTATAATCCGGAACCGTGTTACAATCAAGACTTTAATTTCCCATAAAATTTTTAATGTTTTCAACAACAATATACTAAGTAAGCGATATCTTAGTATGGGGGATTTTGGTACGTGTTAATTTCACATACCATTTACCTAGGAAAATGTGCTTAAAAGACTAAAAACATACCAAAAATACATTGTATTCGTGTGTTTTGCATTTGTATTGTGCATGTAATGGATATCTAAGAAAAGGACAAAAATAAAGCCAAAGCCGACAAAACCAAGCACGAGAATGGAAAGAGCGTGAAAAGCCAAAAAGTCAAAGCCAAAGTCAACAAAGTCAAAGTCAAAAGTCAACCTCGGGATACGACAATAAAAAGAGCATCAAAAACGAACCAAAAAACCCAAAAATGTCAAAGTGGGCCAATCCGTACCCATTTTAGTGGGCCGGGTCAGCCCACTACACACTTATAAACCTAAAACCCTTTAACCCATTATTTATTAAAACCCGACCCAAGTATAAGCCTAAAACCATTTAACTAGGCCCAAACCCCACTTAACGTCATTAGCCCAACACCCTTAACCCTTTAACACTGTTAGTCCTTAAGGACTAACACAGTTAGTCCCCACATCTTTAAAACTTACACCATTAGCCCCTTATTCCCCAAAGCCTTTGCACCACTCATCCTTTTCCCTTAACCCGTTATAAAATCAAACACCCAAATCAATTTTCCCTGCAAGGACTACTATTCATCTGTCACTTTCCCCATCCCTGCAACTACCAACCAAAACCCATCACCCCACACTTAACCCCACATCATATCACTCCAAAAACACCTTGGCAATCCTATGAAATCTCGTTGGCTGTTGGGGCAATGATAAGGAATCAATGGCTGAGATCAATGGACTTGGTGAACAAGAAAGATTGAGGGCTAGGATTGAGCTTGAAGCCTCTCACGACAAAAACACAACAAGCACAGCTCAAGACCTTAGTGTTTTCTATAAATAGACTTAGGATTTCGTATGTAGAAGGTAGTAGTTGTAGGAGTAGTATAATTTTACTTTTAATGTTTTATTGTCTTTAAAATTTATGTCATTTTACTTTCCAAGCCTTGTAAACTTTTTTTTATTAATGAAATTTTAAGTTTCTTATGAAATTCTGTTTTTAGTTGTGTTAATGAATTACAAGTTTTGATAAGCTCTAATAAGCTCTTGATTAATCTGTCAATCTAGACTTTCATTTATTTATAAATGTTTAAGAAAAGTTCAATCAAAAATCCACTCTTAAATTACCTCAGCTAAAATGTTGGATGAAAAGCCAAAAGGGATGGGCTTATGGACACTACTAGCTTGTCTTTGAGAAGCTAGAGCTTTGTAGAATAGATCTAAAAGCCTTTTATACCCTTGTTTGTGCAAAGGGTTTTGTAAGTTTTCACTTTTACCCTTCTAGCTTATTTACTGTTTTAATGCTTATTTCTGCTTATGGCTTATTATTCTATGCTTAGTTGTGCTTAATATGTCTAATAAAATCTTATTAGGCCTAGTTTTTAGTTTAGAATTAAACTATTTTGAAATTTACAAGTTTCTGTCATTTTTAAATCAAATATGCTTATTAGGATAGCTTATTATTTAGGGCTTACTTCTTGTTAGAATTTGCTAAATTAGTCTTAATATACTTAATGCTTAACCTGTCTTTGTTATAAAAGCTTATTTGAAATCTTTTTGAACTTAAAAACATAATCTGTCAAGTTAAGGGAGTGTTTGGCATAAGATACAAAATGGGTCAAAATGGGTATAAACATGTTTTAGGTCTTTAAGTCAGTTTCAATAAGCTTTAACTAGGCCTAAAAGTTAGTTTCCATTAGAAGTTTTTGTTTAAATCTCAAATTTTAAGTTCAATTTAACCATGATTTGAATCTGTTGATTTCTAATTTCATATTTAATTTATATGATTGGATTTTGATTAAGTGCTTGAAAATTGTGCTTTCATGCTCATTTTTGGTTAAAATGCAGTAGATTATAGTTAGCTTTAGTGTGCAATTGTCTTTTGGTTTTTAGGCAAAAATTCTGTCTTGTTTCTTAAGTCTCAAAAGTTTTAAAAAGTCGCTTTTTCAATCTCAATTTTAGGTTAGTTAATGTTGGCTTTAGGTTCTGAAAATCATAACATAAGCTCTTGTAACGATTTTGTAGGTATGTTTTAGCTTATTTCATAATTTAGTCTTCATTTACATAGCTTAATATAGGGCTGCAATAAGCCTTTTGTCTTTGCAAAAACTTAAAAAAAACTCAGCAGCTACTGAGTATGATCAGCTTTTTCATGGTTTATTTGTGTTTCAAAATACTTTTTCTTTGATGATTTTAGAAGATTATTGTATAAGCTTTTTAGTGCTATAAACCTCTAAGCCATAAGGATCTGTTTTCTAGCTTAAAAAGAAGCTAGAAAGTGCCCTTTTGGCCTTTAGGTTAGCAGATTTGGCCAATTAAGCTTATTTGCAATTATGAGCTTATAGATTATTAGGATTGCTTACTTTGTGTGTAGTACTGCTTATTAGGTTAGACTTAGGCTCTTTTAGCTAATATAACTTAGGTTAGAGCTTATTTAAGCTTATTAGTCTATTTAGTTTAGAAATTTTAGCCTTTAAGTGATTCTGTCCTTAAGCTTAGTTTAGCTTATTTTTCTTTGTTTAATTTTGTTCACAAGTGCTTATTAGGATTAGGACTTTATCTATTTAAGCTTATTTGGCCTTTTTTATTTGCTTATTGTGTTTAAAAAGCCAAATAGTTTAGGCTTAGTAAAAAAAGGCTTTGTAAGAAATCTGTCATCTTTTTAAGCTCTTTTCTAGCTTATTTCTGAGTTGTGTAAAAAGTTGCTTTTTAATGTTGTTTATTTTTTTGCTTATTCTAGCTTTTTGCAAAAAGAAAATAGAAAAAAATATTTTGTAAAAAGGTAGGCCACAAGATTCGAACCTGTGAACTCACCCTTTGCACACAAAACCTCAACACACCACACACAATACCATCTGCCCTAGGGTCTTTTTCAAGTATATACTTACACAACTAATGTGTTGTATGCATTTTTAGTTTAAGCCTTTCAGCTTATTTAGCTTATTTTAGCAGCTTATTTCCACTGGTTGTTTATTAGTTCTTATTTTTCCTAGAATCTACATAAGTCCAAGTATTTTTCAGTATTTATCCAGAATTTTAATAATTAATTTAGTATTTTTAATAATTAATTTAGATTAAAATTGTTTTTAATTCATATTAAATAAAATAAAAAACAAAAAAATATAATTCTTTTTTTTAAAATTTTCTTTTATCATTTAGGACTTAGGAAAATTAAATTTTCATTGGTAGAGTTAAAATTGCACGATTTAGGTTTTCGAGTCGCGTTTTTAATTCCTGTTTACGTTTTTAAATTTCGTTTTTGCTTTCGTTTTTAGTGTAGCTTTCCTTTTAATCGTTTTTCCCGTAGATTTAGAAAATCCAATCAAAATCTTTGTTATTCAAACATCAAATATCAAACCGACTTTCGACTTTCCATTGCACGCCTTGTTGGGAGAACGACCCGGGTGATTACTTGCCCGGAATCATTTATATCATACCCGTGAGTTTGTTGACCTTTTTCCTAAAGGGTTGACTAGGTGACTTGCGGGGATTTTATATTTGATATTTTATTATACTATTTGATATATAATTACCCCTGAAAAGGTGAATATCATTTTGGCGCCGCTGTCGGAGAGGAGTGTATACGATTGTCGTTTTAACGTTTGACAATTAGTGCTTTGAAGATGCTTTCTTGTGAAGTTATTTTCTTTATAAAAATATAAAATATAAAAATATAAAAATACAGAAATATTTTTTATTTTCTTTTATTAGTATATAAAAACAAGAAAAATCAAAAACATAAAAACATTGTCTTTAAATAATAAAAAATCATCATCAATATAATGCTCTCAACTTGAGCATTATCATAATAAGTTCCCGAATCAAAGATTCAAAACTTGCCTTTGTGTCACTTGTGAAGTACGACTCACCTTTAAGAGATTAACAAGCTATAAGAGGGGTATAAGGAGGGTTGTTCCGAGGAACTAAGACCCGAAAGGAGAGGGTTTTTAATAGCTTCGCGCTTTCCCGCTCCTCCGCTCCTTTTTTGCGTTTTTCTTTTAGAGAGCTACCGTGAAGCAAGTTAATTATTGGTTTAAGTTATTCAGTCTCATTTTTCTTTTAATAAAATATGTTGTTTAAAAAACTCGAAAAACCAAAAATAATCTCCTTTAACCTCTTTACCATTTAATTCTTCTTCTTATCCCTCTATATTGTTTAATTCTTATGGCGTCACTCGATTATCATTTGAATCCT
This sequence comes from Tanacetum coccineum, assembly GCA_026074375.1. NCBI lineage: Eukaryota > Viridiplantae > Streptophyta > Magnoliopsida > Asterales > Asteraceae > Tanacetum > Tanacetum coccineum. Next base: position 22,439 of record BQNB010020091.1, on the reverse strand, counting down.
ATTTACACGATTAAAGAATGTTCGTCTTGTGGAACTTTGTACACTAAATCACGTTGTTGTTCTAAAGGGGGTTTCGTAGACAAGTTTGTTCGTGATCCTAATAAAACACCTGACTCGTCTCAACGACCCCCTCAGAATTGTCTCAAGTATGGAAACCCGGTTGATGGCCTATATTGTCGACAATGTGCTCTATTACAAAAGAAATTGACGAAAGTTTGGTCTACAATTTGTTATGAAGATGAAATTTTCCAAGACTTTCTAAACACTTTCGAGTCATCCAATGACAAAACTAATGTTGTTAATGCACCTCAAGAGCCATTCGTCTTCAATCAGGACCCCGGTGAAAATTCTTCACAAAGGCCTCCACATATTGACCACCATTGTTGTTACGGGTGTTGTGATTCGTTAGACGGTATCTTTTGTCAACGATGTACTTGTGAGTCTTGTGGGAACGGTGCTTATTATGGCTATAATTGTTCGCCGAAAGTTCTGACTATCTCTAATCCGGAACCATGCCATTATCAAAACGTTGATGAGTTCCCACAAACTTTGCCAAGTTTTATCCGACATGCTATTCTGGAGATGGAAGTTCATTCACTTATGATTCCACTCCTAATTTTGTCGATGATTCTCCTAATGTTTTCAACCCACCTTCACAACCCCCGACGTATTCTTATGAGTTTTATGGGAATGATGCTCATTATGTTTACGATTGTCCACCTTAAGTTCCGTTTATCTATAGTCTGGAACCGTGTTACAATCAAGACTTTAATTTCCTACAAAACTTTCAATGTTTTCAACAACAATATATTTGTTGTACCCGCTGTGGGGGCCCGCATGAGACTTTTCAATGTCAACAAGTGATCTTCTACGAACCTTGTTGTGAAAATTGCGGGGGCCCTCATGAGACTTTCCAATGTCAACCAATGAATGAAAATTATTTTTGCCAAATTTTTGCCATAATTCTAATTCTTTTGGTTTTGACCAATTTCAGCCCTCGCAATTTATCATTGATCGTATTAATTCAATGAATGATCATCTAAAAGCTCAACAGGTGATGAATGATTCTATGAGTAAGCTTCGTGAGACATTTTAAACTTGGTTACAACAACGGAAAGAACAAGTGGTTAATCTTGATACTTATACTCCCGAGCCTTCGCAATGTCAAAAGATTCCCATTTGCTACGATGATGACGATGACGAGGAAAGTTCTATTCCCTTGAGAGATATTATTATTTCTGAACTTCCTCCGTGTATTGCAATCACACCTGTTTTATTAACCGAGGAGCCCGTTGACTCTCTTATAATAGAGGATAAGCATCTCGACACTATTCCGGCAACATAATCGGACGAAGTAATAAAGTCTAGTGTTGAGGACCTTGTCCATACCCCAAGTGAGTCCGATGGTATATCCGAAAGTGAATGTGATTTGCCTGTTTGTGATGATTCTTCTCCGAAAAAGGATGAGGTGTTAAATGATATCATTGCAAGTCCACCGGGAAATGGTAATGATCCTTTTAATGCCGAATCTAGTCTAATTGAATCCGTGCTTAATAGTGATAACGTGATATATTCTCCTAAGATTGATTTCCTTCTCAAGGAGTTTGCCGGTGAACTCGCTCTTATCGCTCCAATTCCACTAGGAATTGTTGAAGCCGACTTTGATCCGAAGGGAGATATCCGTTTTATTGAAAAATTGATGTATGATAACTCTTTTCCTCGCCCTCCGAAAACTCTTAAAGATGATTCCAAAACTGTCATCGATTCCAACAATGATTATTCTTCGAGTGATAATGATTCGCTTTACAATGACGACATCGATTATGTAGAGGCATTACCTCCCGATTTTGAGCTCGTCAGCTTAGAGGTGCTGGAGATTTTTATCTCGGAAGTTGGAGGGATTGTTACTGATATTCTTCTAACAACAAAGACGATGTACTTCGTGAAAAATTGTTGAATTTCAATCTTCTTATTGCTAAGATCGAAGCATTAAATGATAATCCCACTCCATCTTCCGATTTTGTGACCAAGTCTTCCTCTACATCTCTTAACTTTTTCTTGCAGGAGACTAACACCTTTGATAATTCTTTACCCGAATCTGACACTTTTTTCTTTAATCTGGAAGAGATTAGTAGTGGCAGCCCCACTTCTTATTTGGATTTATCTCTTCTAGATTATGAAGCATTCTTTTGTGATAGTGAGCCCGATTCGGGAAATTTCACTATGGATGTGGTGGAGGATATTTCTGATAATCCGACTAGAGAACTTTACGTTCATGTGCTTCATGATTTACCCACCCATCCCACCCTTCATCTGAATTCGGATTTCACTGTTTCTAGTGATTCCCCTGGCTCCGACCTTATAGTTTCTTTTCCTTTCGGAACTAGAAACAAGATTTTTGATCCGGGGATATTCATTGAAGTCCAATCTGAGAAATTTCTATCACGGGATGAATTTTCTATCTCATTCATCCGTGATCCCCTTTCTCCAGTGATTGACACTTTGCTTCCATTTTTATCCAAAAATGAGGACAAAGTTGTCAATTCTGGTATTCTTGCTGCGGATGAGGAGAAATCTCCTCATCCCTCATCTCATCGGGGCTTGAGAGCTTTAAATGAAAGCCCGATGATGATCTCTGGAGAGGACATTCCTATCTTGGATGTTCTGTGTCTCCATTTCTATCCCTCTTGACCAGCTCAAGTATGGGGGATCGGGTCAAGCTAAGTGACCGTAAACAAGCGCTTCGTGGGTGGCAACCCATGCTTATCCTAATATAATATTAGTAGTAATGAATAAGTGTTTTGTGATGTGAGGAGGCTCGCCTCTTTCTTTCTCGTGTGCTTGTGTTTTTTATGATTGTCCAGGATTGCCCGGATTTTGAAGCCTCTCGTGCTCGTGGTTTTGTCCTTCGTTCACTCGAGCTTCAAATCCTCAGCTTCATTTTGGGAATCCAATATCCAAATCTTATCGACTAACGTTTATCAAAAGCATACTTAATAAACGGCTTTTGATTTACGTAGAGACCCTTCTTAAAACATTGAGGACAATGTTTAGCTCAAGTATGGGGGATCTATCGATTTGATTGTGCCTGCAGCCGTTGTTTTCACGTAATCCTGTTTTTACCACAAAAATACCAAAAAAATGAAAAAGTTTAAAAATTTTCAAAAATAAAATAAGTGTTTTGTCACAATTTTGACTTTCCTGTTGGATAGAATAAGAATAAATTTTGACTCGATCAAGTGTGTTGAGCTCTAGCTTGTTCCTTAACTTTTAGACTAAGCATTCGCGGATCTTTTTATTAGAGATTTTAAATTTGCGAAGAACGAAAAATGATAGAGTTAAGTATGAGTTGGATGCTAAACAAGGATTATTTGGAAATGTTACAAGCTTATGTGTGTAATTTGTGGCTTTTTCTCCTATAAGCTCCTAACCGGACTAATAATACGTGCTATTTTTGAAAATTAAACTTAAATCAACAATTTTTGAAATGTAATCAATAACATTTTTTGTCTTAGTTCAAATTTATACTTAAATTTTCCAAAAAGAAGTCTTCTCTATATATCATGGTATAAAGTTTAATGAAAAAAAGAGAAAAAAGAAAAAAAATGATGATGAATAAGGTGATAATATGAACTGTGGGCTGATAAAAGTTTATTGCCTCTTGCCGGCTCACAACCGATGTGGCAGTCTTCAAAAGAGATCCCATAGTAAGAATAATAATCTGAGACTGATAAAAGTTTGCTACATCTTTCCGGCTCACAATCGATGTTGCAACCTTCAAAAAGGTCGAGGATTTCAATTGCATCATGGTTATGTTAATGTTAAGTGAAATAAATATGATTTAATAAATATAGGGGAAATCTATTTTTCTTAAATTTAAATATGTTTTTGAACTTAGACTATTTCATTTTAAGTTGTGGTTTCTTAATAAGCTATGTATAAACGAGAAACCTAAGAGTTTTTGAAACCGAAGGTCCGTGAGTCTCGATACTAGTCTCTGTGGGGTGTTAAAAGCCTGGTCACTTAGCCGCAAGGTTGGGATGTGCCGAGACGAAAGTCGCTACATGGGATGATCTCGCCTTCAAACTCATTATTCTCGGGTGGAACATGAAGCATATAAATTTTGCAAAAAGTTGATCCATGGTTGAAATTCGAAATTGCACATTCACCTAATATATAATAATTGTTGGGAGTGAAAAGTTTACAAGTTACAAATATGAGTAGTGTTAGCATCGTAACTTATATTTAACAGTGATTTCGTTTTTGAGCTTGGTTTGGGACAAGTGAAAAATCGGGAACGATGAATTTATCCTTTGGACATCTATAGATTATTCTATAGGCGCTTCTTGTTCTATGACCCTAATGGTTATAAAAATAACGAAAGTCCAAACATGTTAGTTAGTTGAGAAAAAGAAAAATACAAAAATATTAGTGGTAGTTAGTGTAAATATAAAAAATGGTCAAAACGGGGCTTTTCAAGGCTATTGATTCTTTAATTCCCCTTGATGAACACTTAGCTACTTTTCGAGGTAATTAGTCGAGGGGGATTGAGATTCTTGGTTTTCTTAAGTGTTTACTTATAGCATTGCGTGAGGACACGACAATATCTTAGTATGGGGGATTTTGATACATGCTTAATTACACATACCATTTACCTAGGAAAACATGCTTAAAAGACTAAAAACATACCAAAAATACATTGTATTAGTGTGTTTTGCATTTGTATTGTGCAGGTAACGGATATCTAAGAAAAGGACAAAAATGAAGCCAAAGCCGACAAAACCAAGCACGAGAATGGAAAGAGCGTGAAAAGCCAAAAAGTCAAAGACAAAGTCAACAAAGTCAAAGTCAAAAGTCAACCCCGGAACACAGCAATAAAAAGAGCATTGAAAAACGAACCCAAAAACCCAAAAATGTCAAAGTGGGCCAACCCGTACCCAAGCAGTATATGAGCAAAACCCAAGAGAATTACGGGTCAGGCGTTACTAGGCCCACAATCAACCAAGACACCCCCTTTGAATTGAAGGGGCAATTTGTCAAAGAACTTCGTGACAATACTTTTAGTGGCTCGGAACACGAAGATGCAAACGAGCACATCGAGAAAGTTCTAGAGATTGTTGACTTATTTCACATCCCAAAAGTAACTCAAGATCAAATCATGCTTCAAGCCTTCCCTGTATCCCTCACCGGAGCTGCAAGCAGGTGGCTAAGGAACCAGCCATCAGGATCGATTACAACCTGAGAAATTCTTAAAACTAAATTTCTAAACAAATATTGTCCACCTGCCCGTACCGCAAAGAAAATGGAGGAAATTAACAACTTCTAGCAGGAAGCCGACGAAAGCCTTTTCCGTACATAGGAAAGATTTAAAGAATTGCTGATGAAGTGCCCTCAACATTAATTAACCGACATGCAGGAAGTCATCTTGTTTTATAAGGGGCTCGATGTTCCAACTCGACAAATTCTTGACTCAAAGGGTGCCATACCTTCCAAAACTGCCGTTGACGCTAAAATAGCCATCCAAGAAATGACTGAATACTCCCAGAAATGGCACAATAGAACATCTTCAAGAACCAGAAGTACTGAAACTTCTGACGGGCTTGCTGCGATCCAAGCCCAACTCAACAATATCGGACGAGAAATAAAGAAAGTAAATGAGAAAGTGTACGCTGCTCAGGTCGAATGCGAACTATGCAAGGGACCACACTATACAAAAGATTGTCCATAAAAGGAAGAAGGGAAAACTTTAGAAGAAGCTTATTATACACAGTTCGGTGCACCCTACCAACCTAGAGGACAATATAGAGCAGCTGGGCCAGGATTCTACCAACGAAACAATAGAAACTCTTCGTATCCTGATCGGAGAACAAGCCTGGAAGAATCATTGACTAAATTTATGGCAGAATCAGCTAAAAGGCATGAAGAAAACTCGAACATAATCAAGGAGATCCGAGCTTCTACCGATGCAGCAATAAGAAATCAAGGAGCTTCGATTAAGACCTTGGAAATACAAATCGGACAGATGAGCAAGGTCTTACAAGTAGGGGTGTAAACGATCCGAGCTGAGTCGAGTTTTAGGTTAAATGAGCTGGCTTGAAATTTCTTAAAACGTTTCAAGCTTGGCTCGAGCTCGTATAGTATTTTTTGACTGGGCTTGAGCTCGAGTATATATGTTTTGTTTGAGCTCGAGCTTAAAGCTCGTTTATAAGTTTTTGCATTTTTTACTTGTCTCAATTCAAAACTCAAATTGCTCGTTTATAAGCTCGAGATCGATTAGCTCGCTTATTAGTTCGCGTACAGCTCGAATAAGCTCGTTTATTGGTTAAAATTTATTTTTTACAAGATAAAATGTAAAGAACAAAAAATGAGTAATAAAATGACATAATACAATATTAAAAGGCAAGTTCCATACTTTCATTACACTAGTTAAAAGACCAAACAAAGTGGGCAAATACAATACATGACAAATAAGATGGCAAGTTCCATTACAGTTATTAAAACACCATGGCTTGCAAAATGGACAACCACAAAGACAAAATTGAAAACATGCCCACCATTAAGAGTTGCATACCTAAAGCACACACTTGCATACCAAACTCACAAAATGTAAAACATGTCCACCATTAAAAGTTGCAAACCAGAAGCATGACTATTGCCACATACTGAAGCACAAACTTGCAGACTTGACGAACTTCAGAACCAGAGACTTGCAGACACGAAAATACATTGCGACATCACAAAACAAAAAAAAACTGAGAACATAAGCTGAAGAATGAGCTGAGAACACAGGTTGCAGGTTTCTACACAAATCCATCAGTGTATACATGTTGTTGTTGCAACACAAAAACAAATTCAGTATATATAAAACTTTAATATACAAATTCAGCATATAATGGAGTTTCCTACTGCTTGAGGACAACTTATGATGATAATGCTTTTACTAATTCTCTTTACATTCATACTACTCCAAGATATCTATCTATTTCTTTAATCTTTTCTTTCAATCGAGATTGGGAGTTTTTGGTCCTATTTCTGTTCACATAACCATCTTGTTTTTGCCTAGTAAAATCATTAAACTTTTAAATATATCAGCTCAAACTATTCAACGTTACCTGGTGAGAAGGCTTACTGTCTCAAATAGAACACAAATTATGTAAAAAAACAACTCAGATGTACAAAAAGGACAATGGCTAAAACGAGACAAATAAAATCATTAAACTACAAAATAAGTAAACTAACCAAATACTAGTTTCATATATCTGAGACATCGACCAAAACTATCTCTTGCGGTTTCTTTTCTTTCTGAGATACATCAAATGAGATACAACAAATAAGTGAGTAACATTAAGAGTTAGAAATACTCAAATGTATACCTTGTACATGATAATTAAGAGTTGGAAATACTCAAATGTGTACCTTGTTTTTCTTCTTAACACCATGAAGTTTATGAATCCAATCGCCTCCACAAATCAAAGCTTGTACTATTTCTGGATCTAATGAGGCACGATAAGTATCAATAACATGACCACCGGCGCTAAATGTAGCTTCTGATGCAACAGTTGTGATTGGAATAGCTAAGAAATGAGATGCCATTTTTGATAGTACTGGAAACTTTGCCTCATCGGATTTCCACCAATCCAAAATATTGAAAGAGATGGCAGAATTATCTTTACATAAATATATTCCCTCTTCCAAATACACATCTAAGTCTAAACTTTTTAGATCTAAAACATCCTTTTGTTTCAAGCGAGAATAATAATACGAAAACCCTCTGCTTGGACCTATTTATTCTGTTTCACCTTCGTGACTAGAGGAACTTGAGTCACTCCTTGAACTTGCATGTCGTACATGTAACAAGCGAGCATACTCAACATGTATCTCTCTTAAAATCTTTTTCAATTCCAGATTTTTCTTTTGGATTTCATTTGCATCATATAGATCCTTAAAGTACAACTCAAGCATAGTAAACTAACATCTTGGATCTAATATAGAACCAATGCACATCAACATGTTGCTTTCATTCCAGTACTTATCAAACTTTTCTTTCATTTTTGTCACCATTTTTCTTAGCCATTCACGTTCATCATTGAATTGCCTATCCAAAACTTGCTTGATATATTGCACCTCTCCAAAATATAAATTAGATGTTGGGTAGTCACTTCCTGATATGATGTTGGTGCAAGCATCAAAAGCTTCTAAGGTCTTACATATGGATTCTAGTTTTTCCCAATCATCATCAGAGGGGCAATGTTTATATAACGGGTCCCTCACTTCATACATGGAAAATGCTTCTTTAAAAGAAATTGCAGCAGATAACATCTTGTATGTAGAGTTCCATCTAGTCTTACAATCCAATATAAGTTTTCTATCAGGCAAGTGAAGTTGTTGTACTACTTGAGAGAAAACCTTTAATCTTGCATCGCTAGCGTTTATATAACTTACACTAGCATGAACCTTTGAAACTATGTCTTTGATTACTGACAACCCGTCTTGCACCATGAGATTTAAAATGTGTGCACAACATCTCACATGAAAAAATTTACCATCAGAAAATTTACCAACACAAAATAAGTTTTCAAGTCTTTTATAGTGAGCAACTAAAATTTTCATTGCTGCATCATTTGCAGAAGCATTGTCTACAAAAATGGTCATGATTTTTTCTTCTATTTCCCACTCTCTTAGACATTTCAATATAGAGTCAGCAATCTCAATACCACGCCTAGGGGGAGGAATGTCCACAAAACTTAAAACTCTTTTTTGTAACTTCCAGTTGGCGTCAACAAAATGGCCAGTAATAACCATGTATTCAATGTTTTGATTTTTAGATTTCCATAAATCAGTAGTTATACTTATTCTCTTAACACCTGCCAATAAGTTTTTTAGCTTCTTTTTCTCAATCTCATACACACTCATACAATCATTCTTAACAGTATTTCTAGTAATATATTCAGCTCCATGTTGCATACTTTTAAAAACTAAATTTAAACCATGTTCTTCGATAATACTAAATGGGTGTTCATGCATTAGTACCCAATGAGAAATTAATTCTCTAGTAGTAGTAGGATCATACTTACTTGTAGCAAGAATAGGAAACAAAGAAGAAGTGTCCTCATCAGATACCCGTTGAAAATTAAGAAGTTGTTATTTTCGGTCGGCATCTTTCTTCTGATGACAGTTTTTAAGATGTCGCGCCAGTGTTGTTATAGTTCCCATATCAGGTATAACATAACACTCTTTATAATGAATACATTGTGCTCTTATATCATTATCAATCATAATCATATCGATCCACACCTTTGACTTGCAAGCTCTTTTTCTCTTCTTAAATTCATGTTCATCACCAAGATCCGTTGTTTGAGACTGGTTGTTCGAATTAGAACTATTAACGCCTAATTCAGGAGGATTGTTGTTCGTACCTGAAGCCATCTATGAAAGTTTTTTTTTGATTAATTGTTCTTCTAATGGAGGAAAAGAACTCGATAGAAAGAAGAATAAGAACAACTGACTTGATAGAGATTGAAGGGTTGGAGATTGAAGGGTTAAAGACATAGTACTTGATTATATTTATTGGGAATATGTGAAAATGATAACAGAAGTTAACGATTCATTGACCAAGAAGATAACTGTTGGTATTTTATATTTTTTAATTACTTTTGATTATATAAAAAAATTAATTCTATAGTAGCTTTACTATGAACAAAACCTAGACAATATGTAATGTCAAAAAGATTAGGTTTGTTTATGTAAAAAAATGTCAATAATATCTAATGTCAAAAAGATTGCGTTTGATTATGTAAAAAAGAATATGCAATGTCAAAAAGATTTGTCTAGTTAATTTAAGAATCGATTTTTAGTTGGCTTGGCCAAGCCATCAGGTTACGGTTCAACCGGTTTAACCGGCAACTCAATTGTGTTTTCAAAGACTCATAAAAGGCATCACATCATAAAGACGTAGACAATTTAAAAATTCGGATGGATGATCAAAATTCATAGACAATCGGTGAACATCGTAAACGAAGTTGGGGTATCCTCGAAAGCACCTTCAATAGATGTCAATAGCGTTTATATAAGGTGGCATATTGATTATGAACGAATGATTGGCTCTTGGTTAGAGTCTATAATGCAAGTGTAGTCCTTACCTATTATGTTTGTGATATACAATACTATGATGGATTGCATGAAAATGACATAAAACGTAACCAAGTTACTTTCGATAGATGTGGTTCTCGTTATATAAATGCGCAAATGACTTTTCATATATATCATACAACGATTGATTGTTTGAAAATGATATAGAAACGTAACCAAGTTAATTTTGATAGTCGATAAATGTGTTTCTCATTATACAAATGTAAAAATAACTTGTCGTGACAATACATGTGCTATATGAAAAATATTTGATAAACATTTTAGATAAAATGATTAAACTTATATTTATTTGATCATAAAATAATAAAAAAACATATATAAATATTTTAAGTTTATTAAGTTAAGGCATTTTGATTTCAATACATAAATACATGTATTAATTTTTTATATTGACAATCTAATTGCAAAAGCAGCTTTTGCACAGTTGGTAGTGCATTCTATTTTTAAACCATTGGTCTGAGTTCGAATCCTACTATTTTCATACAATTAATATCGAAAAGCAGGAACTGCTATATGTCTAGGATTGGATCGTGAAGCTCGTTCGACTCGGCTCGTTCGGCTCGATTCTAAACGAGCTTTCGAACGAGCCGATCCAAAAAGTATAACTTTTGAGCTCGGCTCGCTAAGCTAAACGAGTTATAATTTTTGTTAGGGATCAAATTGAGCTCGATAATATTCGAACTCGAGTCGAGCTAAACGAGCCTAAGCTCGTGTAACTCGTTAATAGCTCAAATCATTTACACCCCTACTTGCAAGAAAGAGGGTTTGAAAGTCTGCCCAGCTTTACAAAGACAAACCCTTGAGACCAAGTTAAATCGATCTCAACTGCTAAAGCTGATTTTTCTGAGATACGCTGTATCGGATGTGGTCCATACGCCGTATCAGGCACACAACACATGAGCTTATTTTCTGAAACAGTCCCTTTCCCAGGACGACTACAAAACTTCACCTATAATGATTAGAGAGAGGCCATTAAGAATTTGAAGATTTCAAGGATGCTTATAGATCAACGACCTTGCCTCAGAAAGAAAAAGACCTAGGGAAGCTTTACTTTACCATTGTTATATTTCATAATATCTATTTTATAAGCTCTTGTTTGACCTAGGAGCTGAGTGTGAGCGTTATATGATGCCCTTCGTCTACCTACACGAACCTTTGGCCTGGGAATTTTATCGTCACACTAGTTTACCATCGAACTAGTTTTAAAACCGAACCATAAAACAAACCAAGGGTATCACCAAAATTGTGCTAATAAGATAGAACCAAATTTATTTTCCTTATAGACTTTATCATCTTGGACATACCTGAGGATGACGATGTTCCTTTAATCCTCGGACGCCCATTCTTGTCAACTGCACATTCCAATATTGATGTCTTTAAAAGGAAGATTACTTTAAGGGTCGGGGAAGAAGAAAACATGTTTTTAAAAGTATTAACCGCCACATAGAAATAATCAAGGGTCTTTGTGATAAAAAAGTCTTGATTAAACCAGAGCTTATAGTAGAGGTGTGATGAAACCATTCAACCCACTTATGGTAAATTTAATAGAATTTAAATGATTTGGACATACATCAAGGGGCAGAGCCTAAAAAAACGAATCGATAGTTGATTTTTGAGCCAACATTTGTAAAAACCCCCGTACTCTTATAAATGAAATTTTTTCACTGTGTAATTGGGTATAAAAGTATGTAACGCTGACCCTCCTCCCTCCTTGCCCCATTAACCCTTAATTCAAAATCTTTTATATATTACATAATGTAAGACAAGGATGAAGTGAAGAGTCATAAGCCCGGAACTTTAATCGATATAACCCTGTCTTCTTTCGTCGGAAGTTTTTCTATAATTTAGTTTTGCCAATCATTAACGATGATGAAATGACAAAGACCGTTGTGCTCCCGCCATGAAATTTTAGCAGAAATAACACACATGCCCAATGAATATGAGAAGTTTACTCTCTCGGATGAAGGATCGATACGAGCAAATTATGAAGGATGAATGAAAAAGAGAAAAAAGGTCGAACTTAAAAACCAGCTGAAATAAAAGTGCTTCCTAGGAGACAACCCGGTCATTTTAATTGTTTGTCGCATTTTAATTATTTGTTGCATTTTAATTGTTTGTTGCATGAGTCTGTCTTCCCAGACACTCTATACGGCGTATCGAACCCCTCTAGATATGGCGTATAAAGATGTCTGGACGTTATCAATTTTATAACTAAATATTTAATTTCCAGTATTTAATTGTTTTTACTGGAACAATACGGCGTATCTTAGGGTTTGGGATACGACGTATTGATCCCTGTACAGTCGGTGTGTGAATGTGTTTTCTTGTAACCATTGTAAGCGAGATAGAAATTTTTTTTTTTTTTGGCACTTGTCCATCTAAATCTTTTATATGCATGACCTTGCTGAAACTATGATATGGTATATTCTAAAAAGGACATGTGTTGAACTCATTCGGGCATGCTAAAGCCCTAGTCAACACACTTTTTGCTCAAGAACTCATCTTGGAGAATTATCACGAGCAAAACATCAAGGAGTTTTCCATTCTAATTCTATTTTCCCTTATTATTTAATTGTTTTATCTATACAACAAGGACGTTGTATAATTTAAGTGGGGGGATAGAGAATTAGAACGTACTTGTCTTCTTTTTTACAAAATAACATCCTACGAGCTTAAAAGTGCTTAAAAATAGGCCAAATTTATTTTTTTTAGCATGACTTTTGTAAAAATTACTAGTTACATTACCTAGCGCACTATAACTCTTAATACATATTGTGAGAATTAAGCCTATTTTGTTTCCAATTGCTTACTAAAAATTCCACAAAATTATGAGTGTGCCGGTGATGTAGTGGACTTTAGAACTTGGCCTGGTATATCACTCGAGACCGCAATGATTAGTACTATGGATTTAGATGGAGGAACATGTTCAACTGATAATTTTCTAGGATTAAACAAAATAGCCTACATGTCATAAAATTAACTAACCACACTGGTTAGTTAAATCCCGTGTAACTCTTGATTACTCTCATTTTTAGAGTAAAATCCCCTAGAATAACTTGTTGAGCCATTCCTTTCTTTTTATACACCATATTATATATTTTGTTGCACCTTTGCACCTTAGCCTACCGTGTAGATTAAGCCTATTTTAATCAATGTTGCTAGTTGATTTCGTGTAAAGTTTTATATTTTCTGTGTCAAAGTGAAAATTTTCTATTTTTGTAATGGTCGGGAAATTGCACAATTCAATAGGAAAATATGTAACTCGCAAGTTTCGCTACTTTCGTGATTATGAATCATGTCCGAAGAAGAAGTGTTACAAGAAAAAGATTATCTGGACGAATTATGATAGTGAAGACGGTGGAATTAAACCGAGATGCATTGTTTAGAAAAAAAAGAGAGAAGGAAGAAAAATAGTCGGTTCAAAAGAAGTTTATACCGAAGGAATCACTTGGAAGGATCGATTATTCGTTGATACGTTACAAAAATCAACGCTGTAAAGTCTTGTAAAAAGTGGCCGATATCACCACTTATTATGTAAAAGTATGGAAAGAGCGGGATGTAAGGGAAGTTGACCGTTACAGGAAAGCCAACTTAGGTTATCCTTGTCATTTCTATGATCGAGGCGTTTGTCTATATGTTCGAGTCTTTGTCATGAAACGGTCGGGGGAAAGTTACTAGCAACCGTACCTTATTTGTTGGCTTAATCTATTTGTTTCGTAAATTTTACTTAACACCCATTTTACTTCCCTTTCCTAGCAACTAACCTTAGTGTCTACTCGAACGAGGACTTGTTCGAGCATGCAAGTCTATTCCGTTGTTACGGTCATGTATGCATGTCTCAGCCGCCTTGTTGGATGATGACTTTCGGTGAAAGTTAGAAGCTCTTTACCCTATATCATTCTTCATTCTAACCGTTGGTTAAACACGAACAGGGATGTGATCGGATTGTATATGTCTATTCCTTTGTTACGGCCATGTATGTACGATACAGCTGCTTGTTGGTGTGGTACTTATGGTGAAAGACTGTTGAATGATCAACCCTAAGCCTTCTTAACCCAATTTATCTTTTGACTTGTTTCTCCTTAGCTTTAGCGGTGGAGATGTGTATCCTTGCCAAGCTTATGATACGAAACTAATCACGACCAAGCAATTAAGCGTACCAATCAAATGTTGCACCCAAGATTAGTCGAGTGATCTGAGTGTTTTTATTTCCATATTTCATGAGGAGCTTGGTTATATACAGGTGATTAGGACAAAACGATGCTTAAACGGAAAATCCTTAACTTCGGTTGGGACACATTTTCATAAACTAAAACTTTTTCTAAAGTCCACTTGAGGACAAGTAGGATTCAAGTGGGGGGATATTTGATGACATCAAATAAGATCACTTTATTATATTATTTATCCCATCTGTTTTGCCCACTTTTATATAATTATTGCATTATTTGGTACTTAATTGCTTTAAAGTTGATAAATGCAGTAATTCAGGAGTGTTTTGTGAAGACAAGCTAAAAGGCGCATAATTTGGAGCTAAAACGAAGATATTTTAAGATTACTAATTTCTGTATCCAACAAAAGAGATACGGCGTATCCGCGCCAAGACTTCACAAGAAAACGCGTTTGACCAATTCCCAATACGGCGTATCTATTCTGTCTACATATATAACACCTACATTTTTGACATATAGCAGCGGAAGCTAATCTGGGGTATTATTTCATAGTACAACAGTCATAATCATAGATAGAGCGCACTCTAAGGAATCTAGCCCAATACGTCGTATCAACCTTGCCAGATACAACATATCGAGTCTTTTTCAGACACTTTAAATAGATGACTCAAAAACGAGTTTTCAGTGTGCAATATCATATTCTTTATACCATACTCACTAAAGACGAATTTTAGAGAAGATCAGCCATCAAGGTCAAGCATTGATTACGAATCCATAGAAGACATCGTGTAATTTTTACTCTCTTAATCGTTCGATTTTCAATTGTTTGATTACGCTTGTATAATTACAATGGTTGTGGGCTAATACCCTCGGGTATTAGCCATCTTAATGAAAGTTCAATGTTTGGTTTGTTTTAAAATCGATTTCTTAATTTATCGTTGATTGTTTAATTTATGTTTATCTCTCATACTTGTTTATGTGTTTGAATATGCGACCTATCATTCAACTGGATCTAGTGATACATACCAAGTAATCTAGACACCGGGATAACTCTCCATATCGTGTTTCATATTACTGGACCAATAGGATCACAAATAACGTTCTGTCTTGGTCTTTTTATTATGAGCTTAGTTGGACCCGTAGGTGTACCATTTATGTTTCAGCAATCTGCTCTTAATTAATTGACAACAATTGGAATAGTGGACTAACCATATATTAAATCAACCGTAAATCAACAAAGTGTGTTAAAGTTCCTGTTGGCTAGGGTTTTAACAGGGATCCACCAATGCTTCTGATTCCTAAGATAGATTATTAATTAACTATAATGATGCTTTATGTGGATGCGTAATTGTGACAGGGGATATTAATCGTGTCTAGGTCTTTAGGTCGTTGTCCCGCCTAAGTCTTAGAATGAATATACGCTTCGAGATAAGTAAATCATTGCACTAAAACAAACAAACCAACATTGAACTGGATTTAATATGGCTAATACAATTTTCTATCATTTGGCTTGTACCGCTTTCTATCTTCTAATTTTCTTCTTTTGTGTTTATTGTGTATTGAATTGATATTTGTTTCCACCAAACCTGTGCCAGTCTCTCAAGCTGAAAACCCCCTATATCATTAGACAACGTATATAGCATAGGTTTAACCAGTAAATAGACTAATTAAAATAATAATATAATATAGGATTAATGTTCCACTCTTAGTGTTCGACACCCTACTTACCGCAAACTTCATCTTGACCGGGTACACTGCTCTTTAAAGTGTTGTTTTAGGTTTGTCGGCTAAATATAAATTTAAAACTTGATAATCAAATAATTGACCCTACACGATAGTACATCAAATATCCTCGCACACATAGTACCTCACCTACTAAAACCTATGCATAAGCCTTCACCTAGGATTGATCCTTTTGAACAACCTCATGTTTAGGATCAACTTTTGTTAGTGAGGCCCTTAGGAAAAGTGACCAACTGCATCAAACTTTTGAGAAGAGCTCCCTAGCAATGACCCATAAGTTAGATGACATGATAGAATCGCCTAAGTCACAATCTAAGAAAACATATAAGGAGGATTTAGAATATGAGGTAGTTATGGTTAAGATTTCTAAGTGCATGTCATGGTTAGATGCATATAATGAGCCTATAGGTGATCTAGATATGATGAAGGATAAGGCAAAAAATACAAGCCCATAAAGTACCCCACAAGTCCTCCCATTATTTGAGGAATACACACCGCCCGTGACTCACCTAGAAGAAGTAGATGAGACTATAGAAATCCCGATAGAGGTAGAACCTTTTGACCATACGAAATTAGAGGATTTAGGCTTGAATACTTATAGTCAAGACCTCTCTCTTAGTTCTAGGGAATTTTATAGTGTTGATGAATCAAAGCCTCAATCTTTACCTAATTTTCCATCCTTAGGTGTAAATCTAGGAGACAAAAGGAGCACCAAACCACCCATCAAACCACATAGTCCAGGTAGTTTTAAGATGAAGGTAGTAGAACCCTTGACCATTCACACACCAACTTTACCCCACGTGGTATATTCCATCAAAATGGTGTGTATCGCTACTATCACCCGCACTTAATGCTAAGTGTAGGGGAGACCCACCTTTTTTACGTCAAATAAGCGTAGAGTCAGGCTCGTGAATCGAATAAAAACAAGCGCTTATTCGGAGGCAACCCAATCTTTTATTTTCTTGTATTTTTGGTGTGTCTTGTGTTTCTTGTATGTCTTGTGTGTCTTGTGTGTTTGTTTTGAGTCATATGACTGTGCTAATCAATTTTGTGGTTTATCCAACAAAATTTATAGGAAATATCTAATAGGATACTTGTGCAATTTTTTTTCCAGAAAACGAAGAGAATTTTCTTTAGAGTGTCTAGAGACGCCGTCAAGATTTTTCCTAACGACGTCGCCATCCCAGATACTGTAAATTTCGTATTTTCTTAAAATTTTGAAAAATAACTTTTGTATAATTTCTAGAATTTGTAATTTTTCTAAAACATGCAGAAAACCACGACTACATTAGTATTTTCATCCTAACTTTATTTCTTTCATTGAGTCTAAACGTAGTCAATGAGGTTATATATCATTCACCCGTGGGTTTTATCCTAGGTATAGTTGTATCTTGTCTTTGATTTGCAGGTTATATTTGATGAGGAGAAGCCTAGGAGTTCTTAGAAGTTTCATGTGGACGATTCTTGGATGATGATTTATCCAGGATCATTTGTTTCTTCTCCATCATTGAGCAAAACCAGGGGAGTACTAGTTTCTTTCGCTCTTTTTCTTTTCCCTTTATTCGTTTACGGGTACTTTGTAGAACATTGGGGACAATGTTCATAATAAAAGTAGGGGGAAATAAAAGCCTTAGAAACTATGTTAATATAAATATTCTAGTAAAAACGATATTTATATTTAATGATCTTCATGTTTTGATAATAACAAATATAATGTCATACTATGTAAAAGTTTACGTAAACAAGTTATTTAGTCGAAAGTTTACTTGACGCCGACAAATCACTTAAGGTATGAATATGACATTATTAAACATAGTTAATGATCAAAGAAAAATATTATCATTTGCATAAACCTTTTCTAATCAAATTCAATGTTTAAAGTTAAACCATGATTAATTATAAGCTAGTTATATTAATCATGTAAGAAAAAATAAGATTAACCATACGTGGAAACAATCTTTTCAAATCTTCCCAAATCTAGAAAATCTTTCCTTATTCATGATAAGAAATATTTTTGTTCTAGAAGAATATATTAAACTGCTTGGTTTATAAGTACAAAACAATATTTTGTATAGATTTGGGGTTAATCATAAAATGACAAATGTTGTCCCAGCTCCTCGGATGGATCCACCATAACAAGGATGATCCCAGGTGTAGGTGGATCAGTGGGTCGGCAAACGTCTAATATTTGGGCAGGATTTGAATTTAAAAAGTTTTACCTATAATTAGCATACTTAGTATTCTCTTAGACAACTCCTTGACCAAAAATTTTGTCACATATATTTTATCTTTTATATTCTTTGATCATTATACTTGTTACATAATCTATTTACAAAGTGATCAACTCATTCCCACTCTTTAGTGATAACACTTTAAAGAATTGTACAGCTTTTAAGGTAATAGTTTAGTTTGAATCAACGTTTGTGATAATCTTCATCTTGTATATCTTGTATTGTGTGTTGTGTGGTATGATGGTTAGTATCTAGGCCATAAAATACCATAAAGTGTTAGATGGTTCTATCTCGAAGTAGAACTTGCGTATTTAGTTAATACGAAAAAGCTTGGTAAGCGGCGTGTATTGGTTTTCTTCCGTTAACGACATAGCTTGTTGACATGTGAAGAATAAAACTCTCAAGTTGGGTACTTGGGGAGTAGAGTTATGGGTAATAGAGGAGATCCGTAGCCGGAAACTATTAAAATCATTGTGTCATCGGTTTGATCTTTCCTACCTTTACTTGATTTATTTCATAGATTTGTTACTTAATATTGCATCGATATCATTTTCATTGTGATATCTCTTGAGTTACATAAGTAGACAATCTAATTTATTAATTTTAAACACGGTAAGAACTTTTCAACCCCATTTTTGGTTTCTACAATTGGTATCCAGAAGTAAGGTTCAGCAAGTTCTTTTATCGTTATATTGTACATTAAAAGCTTGAATGGATACTATGAATTCCGGAATATTAATAAATATATAGAAGGGAAATCTATGCAAAGACCACCTCTTTTTGAAAGTGATCATTTTATATATTGGAAAAATAGATTTGAAACTTATGTGAAAGCAAAAGATTTAGATCTTTGGCATATTATCTTGAATGGTGATTTTCCACCGGTTGCCAAAAATAAAGTTACTCAAGTTTTAGAGGTTGTTCCCTTTGAAGAACAATTCGACGATCTTAAAAAGAAACTTGCTAAAATAATGAAGCTAAAAGGGTTCTTTATAATGCTTTACCTAAAAAGGAACACGGAAGAATTTTTATGTGTAAAACGGCTAAAGATATTTGGCAATCGTTGTTAATCACACATCAAGGTAATAGCCAAGTAAAGGATAATAAAATTGATCTTCTTGTTCAACAATATGAACAATTTACTATCCTTAAAGAAGAATCTATTGATAGCGGTTTTGCTAGATTTAACACTATTATTACTAGTCTTAAAGCTCTTGATGAAGGTTTCTCTAGCAAGAACTATGTTAGGAAGTTTCTTAGGGCTCTACATCCTAAATGGAGAGCAAAGGTCACGGCGATTGAAGAATCGAAAGATTTGTCATCACTAGCTCTAGACGAGCTTATCGGCAATCTAAAAGTACATGAAGTTGTCATGGAAAAAGATTCTGATATTTATAAAGGCAAAAAGGAACGAATTAAGTCCATCGCCTTGAAAGCTAAGAAAGATTCTTGTGATGATGAAACTTCAACATCCGGAAGCGATGACGAAGAATATGCTATGGCCGTAAGGAACTTTAAAAAGTTCTTTAGAAGAAAGGGTAAATTTGTTCGGCAACCAAGAGAAGAAAGGAAGTCATTCCGATAAAGACAAAACAAGAAAGGAAAGAGTGACCGAAAATGTTTTAGATGCGGTGATCCAAGTCATCTCATTGGCGCTTGTCCAAAAACATCTCGCAACAAAGATCAAAAGGCTTTCATTGGAGGTTCTTGGAGCGATAGCGAGAATGACGCCGAAGACAAAAACCAACGATGAAACTTGTCTCATGGCTCAATCGTCAAATGAGGTAACTCTTAACTCTTCTTGCTATAGTGATAATGCATCTTCTCTTGATAATGATAATATGCAAATTGAATACGATAGCTTATGTGAAATTAGCTTAAAAATCATTAACAAGAATAAAATTTTAAAAACTAAAAGAGATCTTTTAGAAAAAGAAATTTTAGAATGAAAATTAAGAAACTTGAGAGAAGTAAAGAAATTGAAATGACATGTAAGTCGTGTGTTGAACTTAAATTGGAAAACACCAAACTTAAAGAAACTCAAGTTAAATTTGATAAAAGTGCTAATTCACTAAGAGAAATGTTAAACAATCAAAAGTCAACTAGTTGCAAAATGGGTCTAGGATTTGATAACTATAAAGCGTCAACAAGCATAACTAAAACCATGAGTTTCGTTGGATCGTCCACTGAAAAGTGACAGACGGATCCACCATTAAGGGGCACGAATCCACCGTACCTAGATCCGTGAGTCGCAAGGATGACCAAAAAGGGACAGAACATGTTTTTAGTCCACCTTTGTCTTCTAGATCGGATTTTGTTATTACTAGGAGGAAACTAATACATAATAGCATTGAAGAGTCAAAGAAACCGTCTTTAAAACCATTACTCAAAAGCGGTATAGGTTATGTCAAAATCGAGTCTAGATCGAAAACACCTCCACCTAGGAGAAACATTTCTTCTCAACCAAGATACAACACACCTCAATCTAGGAGAAACTCTAGACAACCAATTCATTAAAATTCCTATCCTATGAATTGGAACAACCAACAAAATCAAGGCTTTGTACATATGGGAAATTGTATCCCATTTCAATATCCTAATCAATTGCAACAAATGCAAGGGATGTACAACACTAATATTTTCGGACCCATGAGATATTAAGGACCAAATACTTGAATTTGTTTTTATTGAAATACGTATGCTTGAGAACATGCTTGGAACCGGATGAGTGGATCAAAGATAGTGGTTGCTCCAAACATATGACCGGTTACAAGAGGTTATTCTCTACCTATAAAGCATACGACGGAGGTAATGTTGTTTTTGGAAGTAACTTAAAAGGAAAGATCATAGGCAAAGGTACGATCTCTAATGACTCTCTCGCTATATCTAATGTAGAACACGTAGATAACTTAGCTTTCAATTTACTTAGTGTCGGTCAAATTTGTTACAATAAGTGTCAAGTATTATTCACCGAAGATGGTAGTGAAATAATTAAAGATGGTAAAATTATAGGAAATGGGATTAGGAAAAATGGTTTGAACGTAATGAAATTAGAAAATAAGTCTCAAGACAAATTATGTCTCGTCACGGTAATGGATAACTCTACCTTATGGCATAGAAGACTTGGTCATGTAAATATGCATTTAATTCAATCGTTGTCATCTAAAGAATTAGTTAGAAACTTACCTAAACTAAAACATGTTAAACATTTTTGTGATGCTTGTAAAATTGGGAAGCAAGCTCATACAAGTCGTAAAGCTAAAAATATGGTTTCCACTAAAAGATGTTTAGAACTATTACATATGGACTTATTTGGTCCATAGGCAATTAAAAGCTATGGAGGTAATTTATACACCTTAGTTGTAGTAGATGATTATTCTAGGTATACATGGACTAGATTTCTAAAGACTAAAAATGAAGCCTTTGAGGAATTTGAAATATTAAGTAAGAAAATTCAAAACCAACTAGGTAGTTCTATAATAGCTATTAGAACGGATCATGGTCGGGAATTTGATAATGAAGTATAATTCAGAGCTTATTGTGATGCACTAGGCATTACTCATAAATTTCTCAGCTCCACATACTCCACAATCAAATAGGGTAGTAGAAAGAAAGAATAGGACCTTACAAGAGATGTCTAGGACCATGCTTAACGAACAATCCATTCCATAAAAGTTTTGGTGTAATGTCATTGATACATCAACTTATATATTAAATAGAATATTAATTCGACCAATACTAGGAAAAACTCTTTATGAAATACTTAGAGGTAGGAAACCTTCTTTGGAATATTTTAAAGTATTTGGAAGCAAGTGCATCATCTTGAATACTAAAGACTATCTAACTAAGTTTGACCCAAAGTCATACAAAGGTGTTTTTCTAGGATATTCTTAAAATAGCAAAGCCTATGTAGTGTTAAATAAACACACAATGAAAGTTGAAGAATCACTCAACGTGACATTCGATGAAAGTCCTCCTCCTACTAAATTATCACCATTGGTTGATGATGATGTTGGTGAAGAAGAAACTATTAAAAGAAATACCAAAGTAGTACATAATATTAATGAAGAAGATGAGTCGATAGAAGTTGACGAAATTGTTAACATTAAGGAGTTCAAGAATCATCCACTAGATCAAGTCATAGGAA